>WBMZ01016052.1:0-18097 GCA_013400975.1 Atrichornis clamosus
GACCGCACCGGCACCGCACCGGCGGCGCTGAAGAAGGAGCAGCCGCCGCCGCCGCTGCAGCAGCCCCGGGTGGCGCGGGCGGCACGTGGCCGCGTCGCATGCGGCAGTGCCCGCTGACCTTGATGGCGAGAACGGCACCGCCGCCGCCGCGGCCCCGCGCGTCTCTCACGGCGGGCACAGGGCAGACGTGCCCTCGGTCGGCCGCGTATCGCCCGCGCCGCTTATCTGGCGGTCCGCAGCCGGGCCTTGCCCGCGATACCGCGGCCGCCCAGCCCCGCCGCGCGGCTGCTCCAGTGCACTGGGGGTTTCCTGGTTTTTTCTCTTCACGTTATTTCTGAGGGATTGGGGCCTGGCCAGAGGGGCTCGGGGAAGCATGGCGTACCCGGCGAGCATCCCTGCCAGGTGTGATGGGGCCTTTGTGCTTCCCTGCCTCTTCCCCGGGTTTGCTTTTAGGAGACCGTCCATATGTTCTGTCCACTCGTGCTGTGGTGGGAGCCTGCGGCCTCAGGTTGTCGCTTGGAAAAGGCTTCTCAAAACTCCGGGTTTCATCTCCATGTGTTTTTGCCCTAGACAAAAGGTGAAATGAGCAATGGCCACTGTTAACCTTTGATCTCCAAATAAAACCTCGCAGAGCTCCCAGGTGTAAAGCTAATCCACGTGTGCCTGAAGACTAGTTTAGAGCTACTTCTTAGCAGTGCTGCTTGAGGGCATACTTGGGTTGGGTGCTCCCAACCTAAACACCTGTCTAGTCATTCATTAATTTGCAAAGGTTTTTGAGGTGTTGTTTCAGGAAGAAGTGCAGAAGTAAATCAGTTACAATTTACCTTTCAGATATGTCGTCTACAGAGAAATTAGAATTTAAAAGTTACTGAAATGATTTTGGAGAGATGCTCTCAGCGATTTTCAGAAACTTTTCTAAACAGCAATTGCCTTCATGAAGTGGTAGAGAGCATAGCCATCTAGAAGGGATGTTCGTATTAGAAGTGTTTTGTCCTGGTTGAAGTTTGGGCTGCTTTGCTTTATAGCCTTGTACCACTTCTCTCTTCCAGTCAGACTCTTCCTGTCATTGAGACAGACCCCAGGAACTTTAGATATCTGGAGTCCGTTGTCACAGTTGAGTAAATGCCTCTTGCAAGCACTCACTGAGTGGAGGTGTCCCTACTATTTCTAAGACCTTTGGCTGAATTTAGCCGAGACATTTTTCCTCATTTATATGCCCACCACTATGCCTCAGGTTCAATAGAAAGAGTTGATGTGTTCATTGGAGCTTGTAATTGCTGTGGGAACTTCTAGGTTGTATTCAAAGTTGATGTAGGTTTGCAAACATTGTGACTTATGTGGAAATATGCACAGAAAATCCATGGGCAAGCAGCGCACTAGTGGCAGTGACTGACCTTGGATGTGTAACGTGGTGAGAACAGCCTGACTTGACTTGTTGTATTCTGAACTTCTAGGGCTTTGGTGAAGTTGGTGTGCTCTTCTCCAGAAGGCAATGGACCATGCCAGAGCAGCAATCTCTAATTTGGTAAGACATGGTCCGCTAGTGCCGTTTGTCTCTTGGTGGGTTGGTGATACTGCAGAAGAAAGGTTCAACAACATCCATGTATGAGACTGGATAATACTGTTTTTATATTTTTCCATGTAGTTCATTATCTATTTGAACATACACCCGTCGTAGAATTGAGTATAACTGTCCTTTGCAACAGGTGGCTGTGTTGGTGGAACTATATGAATGATACTTGACCAGTAGTGAGCCATATTTATTCAAAAAAAGTATCACTATTTATCAGTATCAGAGAAGATGATGAATCCAAAGCAGGGTTAGGTGCTGCTGTGTGGGTTGTGAGCCAAATGTCACTGCAACTAGCTGGTCATGATAAGGAAGTGTCTTAAGCAGTTCAGTGCTGGTGGGGTTATCGTTAACTGCTGTCGTGTCTCGGGTCTCTCAGAAAGCTGGTAAGAAAATGGGGAGTGAGCCTTGAACAAAGTTGCAGAAGGAAGTCCTGCTGAGGAAGCTGTTTAAATGCCTACTGGGACGATCAACATGTGTTCTATTGTTACTTAGGGGGTGGGAATTCAACCACAAGTCCAGCTTTTGAAAGCAACCTGAGCTTTGAAACAAATGTGCAGGAGGAGGTACCTCTGAACTTGCTCAGCCAAGCCTGCTGGTCCTAGAGAGCTTGGATTGTGAAATGACCTGAGGCTAGGACTGCGAGTGTGGTGGTTTGGTCTCTGAACAATTATGGAGGATATGTGGGGTTGGGGCATGTCCTCTGTGTGAGGACATGCCTCAAGTGTGAGGGAAGCCAAGCTGTGGAGCAGCTGAGCAGGGAGACTGCTAGGACAGGACAGACTGTGGCGTTGCCCTTTCTGAAATGTGAGCAGGCAGCCACTTCATTGTGGGTAGCATGGGCCAGAGTAGAACTGCATGTCTGAAATGACATCGGTTTCTTTTGTTCAAGCAAGCAGATGTCTGGGCTCTTCACTTCCAGCTGCTGATGTATAGTTTGGGAGTGAGCTGAGAACTGTGGATAAGCTGCCCAGGTTGTAACAGGGCTTGGGGGCTTGTCACCAGCTGCTTCTCCAGTACGGTAGAGAGGGCTGCAGGAGCGTTGCTCCCAAACCTACTCCTTTTGCCTTTTAGCCAGCTTCCTGCCACCCCCCAGCACAACCATGGCTGCAGGCAATTTCAGCATCTCTAATGGAAGCTGAGTGGTTCTGCTCAGTGCCTGGCTATGCCTGGAATTGAGTTAATCTGAGCAGCTGCCTTGTGCATGGGCTGCTGTGTGGGGGGCTGGGCTGTGCATTGCACCTGTTTAGAAAAGTGGGCTGCAGACTGGAAGCTCTGCTTGGGCTCTGGTAAAAACCTGCCAGATGGTGCCAGTCACTGCTGGGTGCAGGAGCTGGAGCCTCAGCTTTCATGTTAGCTGAGGTAGCATGCTGCCCATGGGTCATCTCTCCTCAGCCTAGCTGCTTTGTAATACTACCAATAGTGTAATTTAAGGGTAGCCTTAGGCAGCTTAATAAAAAATTATTTAGATGCTGGATGAGAGTATTTACATCAAAGTGGACGTGGCTCGAAGGCACAGCCATGGAAGGGTTGCCTTCCCTTTCCTCTGTGTTCATCAAAGTGCGAGCTGTGCGCATTGAAGTCAGATTTGTGCTCTGCTGATTAAGACCAAGAGTTTCTGCTTGAATCAGCCTCAGCCGTGGGGTCACGTGGGAAATGCTGATGCCGTTGGCTGCTTCATATCTGTAACAGACTCCAAGCTAGACTCTGATCAGTGTGGCTCCAAACTTGTGCAGGGTGAACAGGATCTAAATAGACTCTGGAGACCCTGAGAGGGTCTGAATCTTAACTGTGTTTAAAGCATCCAGCTTGACTTACTGACTGACATAACGCTCGCAGTGCTGGAGCAGCTGCGGATGGACAAGCAGCGTTTGGGATGGAGCATAGGTGCAGCTGGCTGCAAGGACTGTGGGCTGGTGTAGCA
The DNA here is from genome assembly GCA_013400975.1 of Atrichornis clamosus. Taxonomy (NCBI): domain Eukaryota; kingdom Metazoa; phylum Chordata; class Aves; order Passeriformes; family Menuridae; genus Atrichornis; species Atrichornis clamosus. The sequence goes on from WBMZ01016052.1 coordinate 3,495, forward strand.
AACTCTCCCATCAATCACATGACTGCCTTTCAACACAGTTTGGTGGCGAGCCGACGTCATACACGCGCTTCAGCATTGCCCGGCAAATGGATGGAGACAACAGCCACGTGGAGATGAAGCTGGCTGCTGATGATGAGGAAGGAGGGGAAGTTGGGAGACCAGAGCACCTGCATGCCAGCATGCCTCCTCCACGGAGGAGTGGCAAGAACCTCTGCTTCCTGGTCATGGCAGCTGTCCTTCTCCTTTTGATTGGTAAGGAGGGGTGGGAGGCAACTGCATGAAGTGGCCTCTGGTATTGAACGTATCTGAGGCTGTTAAATTTGAATCTCTATTGTTTCAGGAGATAATTAAACAACCATGATCCATGGTGCAGCCTCTTGTCACTAAGTATGTCTAGCTCAGATTTATGGCACAGCACTGGCACAAAGAACTGTGAAGTTTGACAGCTAAAGGGAAAACTGGTCCATGTGGAAGTTTTGGTTTTCCCTCCGTTAACTCTTAACACTTCTGTACAGATGTGGGTAAACAGATCAGTAAAGCCTTTGGTACTTGTCTCTTAAGGGTTTTAACACTGCCATTGACCCAAAGTGAGCATTCTCCTTCCCAAGTGGTGCTGGAGGGACTTTGCCAAGCACGAGATCGGATTTACAGTGCCCCTTAAAACATGCCAGCTCAGGCAAAATGTCGGGCTGCATACTTCTGTCTGTCCTTGGGTAAGCGAGCTTGTCAGAAATGGTGTGAGACCAGAGACGCATCTTAACCCTGAAGCTGTGTGGTGTGGGGCTGGTTCAGTCATCTTTCTGCAGCACAAAGAAATACCACTTCTGTCCATAGGGTTTCTGATCGGCTACTTGAGTTACCGTGGACGAATGCAGAAGGTTACCAGGTGTCTGGATGGAAGTGGCAACTGTGAGATGACTCCTACTGCATCTTACTTATCAGATGATGGAACTGAGGAAGAAGAGGTTCCCGGACCACGTGTCTTATACTGGCCTGAACTCCGAGACATGTTGTCAAATAAACTGTCAACTGCACTTCTTGAGGCCAACCTGAGGTAACAGTTCCAGAAAGCTTAGCTAGAGCTTTGAGAAAGGCACAGCCTGTGAGCAGAACTCAAGCTCTTTTGGAGAACAAGGCCTTACGGCTGATGTAGGGTGGCGTGTCTTAAACACAGGCTTACGTGGCTTTGCAGGCTGCAGTGCAACCTGGTGCTGTAGCCTAAGCTGTACATAATATCTGTTACCTACAGGCAACGAGAAGGTAGGAAGTCTTTTGAAGCTGGCAAGATTGAAGATGAGAGCACTGCCAGCTACATTCACGACCAGTTCACCGGCTTCCGCTTGGATGAGGTGTGGAATGATGAGCACTACATTAGGCTGCAGGATAAAGGCAGGTATGTTGATGAAGAGATGCACATCTCTTTCATATACCATGGATACCCGTAGTCTTGGGCAATTGTGATTTCTGCTTAAAATGATGTGAAAACTGTGAACCCGTTACCACTCTCCAAAGACAACCTCAGTCTAGCCAAGCAAGAGCTGCTCTTGCCTATTCTCAGGCTTTCTAAATCCAGAGGGTTTGGTGGCAGCACTCTGGATTTTTTCGTGGGACAGCTGTTTCCTCAAAGTATGCTTAGGAAGTGGAGAGAAAACAAACTTGAGTGAAAACTCAGCTGAAGGACAGACTCCCTGTGTCTGAAACTGCTAGCACGGGTGACTCTGTCTTGCCACCCAGACAGGGTTGCACACCTGGCAGTGGCTCCTCTAGTAGCTCAGGAGGGTATCAACAGGCATTGTGTAGTCTGACAGGTCATACCCTCATGACCTGCTGTAACACCCCAACTTTTAAATGTAAGGGGCTTATTGAGGTTCCTGTACACTGGGTTCGATGCACAGAAGAAATACCAACCAGATATTCTCAAGAGGTCAAAATTACACAAAAGTTTACTGGCAAAACATAGTAAATAAAGGAACTTTGGCAAAGGATTTAGTATGACATCCAGTCAACATAAGTCACTTCTCATAGCATTAACTTAGCCCATTCAACTTAGCAAACTTTAAACCTGTTTGGTGTTAAGTTACTTTAAAATGTTCCATGGAGAGAGAAGTAGAAGGAGAGAAAGAAAAGATACAGAAGAACACACATGCCAACTCCTGGGTTCCAGCATGGATCAGATAAAAACTCCAAGACGAAGGCAGGGTCAAGATACGCGCTCACCTCTTGCTCAGCCTTAAAAACCCCTGGGCCTTTGGGGGCTGTCCTCCCAGGTGGGACTTCTGGTCATTCGGCCGCTCAGGAGCTGGGTTAGGCAAGACTGGGGCACTGCCCCTGGTGTGCCAATGATTGACAGCTGTTCCAGGCTGGGACACAGACTCTGCGGCTGGGGGGTGGGGCATTTCACTGCCTCGCCTTGGCAAGGCCTGACCAGCTCCCTCCCCCACACACAGGCATCCCAAAACGTCTCGAGACATCAATCTTTCCAGTCTCTGACACTTTACTTGCCCCTTCTTGTCAGGGGAGATGAATTTGCTTAGAGACTTGGAAGCAGAGATTCTTTCTGGTACTTGTCTTAGCAATTGGCCCTCATTCATGTCTCTGACCAACTCCAGAGATCCTTGCATGGAAGTACTGGGATGAGTCTGCCTGCTTCAGGCTCCATTGACTTGATGAGAATTGTTAGAGCACAGACTGAATTAAATTCTTGTGTGAAAGGGTATAATGCTGTCTCTCTGCGTATAACAGTAGCAACAACCAAGTGTCTGTTGAAGAAGATGGCCCAGAAGAGTTACTGGAGAGCCCTGATGCATTCGTGGCATACAGCAAGAGCGGCACAGTTGCTGTAAGTGACTGCAGGAGGATCCTGGAAATGTGTTTGCACACTTAGCAAAATATGTCCAAAATAAGTCCCTTTAAGATACAGAGTGTAGAAAACTCTCCCCAGTTAGAGAGCTGGGAGTGGTGAGAGTGGAGAGAGGAATGGGCCCGCAGAGCGTTATTACTGCAGCAAGATGTAGAAGTAACTTTAAACTTCCCTGCTGAGACCCAGACAGGAACCCTGGCAGAAGTGCTGCTCCAGCAGACACGTTGCATGGGATCAATTTACACTGCTAAGCTTCAGCTCCCTGCTGTTAACAGGAGTCCCTGTTACAGTGACTGTAGGCTGTTCCAGGTATCTTACTAACACAGGACTGCTGCATTCATAACCAGTGTTTCTGCTCCAGGGCAAACCCATCTATGTGAACTATGGACTGAAAGAGGATTTTCAGAAGATAAAAAACATGGGTGTTTCAATGAATGGAACTATAATGATCTTCAGAGCTGGAATGATAACCCTTGCTGAAAAGGTAAGCAGTCTGTGCCCCAAAGCCTGGCCAGACTTGGCAGCAGGAAGCTATGCTTCCTCCTCTTTGAGGCACAGAGGTGTGTCTTTCTTCAGGTCTGTAGAATTCATGTATGTAGGATTGTCCCTGCAGGTCTGGTCTTGCTTGTTTGCACTAAGCCTCCACGTGCAGGTCTGGACACTGAGGCTGAGCAGAGCTTTTTCCCATTCATGGTGCTGTTCTTCTTGGCCTCCAGCAGTCTTGCTGGAACAACCAGGCATGTGGAGTGGTGGACCTGGGAGGCAGAGGGAGGCCACCTGGGAGCTACAGGATGCAGAGCTGGCTAATATCCTAGATGTAGCCATAAGGCTGCTAGAAGCAGGACAGCCTTGCCTCCAGGGCACCTCTTGCTGCTGCCGCCAGATACTTTCAGAGCTTGGCTGCAGTGTCTCACTTGGGCCCTCGCTGACTGGTCACTTGGACCAAGTGGCAGTGCTGGCACCACACCCCCAGCTGGTGGCCTTGCTTGCTGCTGTAGTGTTCCTGCTGTAGGGAGTAGAATCGAAGAGCCAAGCAGCCTAAAGGATCCAAGTGCTTCTGCATGCAAGCCTGTTCCAGGTCTGACCCAGAGCTGCCCCTCAGATGGGAGCTCCTGGCGGGGCTGGGGCACAGGACCCTTTGCAGTAGGACTCAGCCTGTCTGCAGACACGGGCTGTGCTGAAAAGTGCTTCTGAAAAGAGTGGTCACTGATTCTCCAATCCCATTTCTGCTTTTCCAACTGGCAAGTGTTTGTACTGGTGGCTACTGGGTTGTAGGTGTGTTAAACAGGGACCTGGCTGGTCCACTCTGCCTCCATTTTCCATGTGAAGATGAGCCTCCAGTGGCTGCTTGTCTTGAGACTAACCTCATCTCGGGAAAACAGATGGAGCATAATCAAAATTAAATAACATCTGAATTTTGAGCTGCTCTAAGGAGCAAGCATGCACTGAAGAAATCATAGACTGAGACACTGTGCTGTCCTAACTGTTCAAAAGGATGTTAGACACAGTCTGCCTGGGGTAGGGCTGAGCTGCTAGGCTTCAGCTGCCTTGTGTGTCTCTCACTGTCAGGTAGCTGTTAAAATCTGTTGTGGGGTTGGGCATCGAGGAGCACAACCCTTCACACCATTACTCCATGTATTTGCCTAGACTCCCCTTGCTTGCAGTGCACATGAGCAGTTAATGTTTCTCTTTGCTGCAGGTTGCAAATGCCAGAGAGGAAGGAGCAGTTGGTGTCCTGATGTACCTGGATTACAAGAACACAGATTTTCTTGTCCCCTTTGCACATGTGAGTATGCAGCTGGCTCCCCCGTTTGTTCTCGTGGACCTCTCTGGCTATGGGCTGCAGCCTGTGGCAGTCCCACAGGCCTCTGGCTCAGCAGTACCCCTGTGCAAGTGAAAACTGTTGGACTCCAGTGAGATCTGAGGACTCCTCTTGCTCTTTACAGGCCCACCTTGGAACTGGAGACCCATACACCCCAGGCTTCCCTTCTTTCAACCACACCCAGTTCCCACCAGTGGAATCTTCTGGACTACCTCGCATTCCTGTTCAGACTATCTCTAGACAAACAGCAGACAAGCTGTTCAGGTAACTGTTTCTCCTGTCTTGCAGGCTGAGTTGCTGTAGCCTCTTGCAGGAGTGAGGGTGGTGTTGAGGTGCTGCAAGCCAGGCAGCTCTCTGCTGCTCTCTGCTGTGTATGGCGGGGAGCAGGTTCTGGAACCGGCTGGAGAAATGTCACTTGTGTTCACGTCTCATGTCTTAAAGATTGAACTTAATCTAGTGTTGGATTCCTCTGGGCCTCTGCATCCTACCCCTCCCTGCATAATTAGTGGTACAGAACTGCAGTCTTCTAGGCAGGCCCTGAACAACGTTGCACCTGCAGTTGCAGGTGTGCTTTTTTCACACAATAGCTAAACAAGGTCAGAGATGGACAATGAGTTCAAAGGCTCTTTCTTTTTCTCTCAGCAAAATGGATGGAGTCAAATGCCTTCAGGAGTGGACATCTGGGGCCATGGGATGTAAGGTGACAGTGAGCAGTGTGAGCAAGATGACAGTGAAACTGACTGTGAACAACATTATGGTGGACAGGAAGATTTTGAACATCTTTGGTGTTATCAAGGGATTTGAAGAACCAGGTAACAGCAGCTGCCTTGTTTTTCAGTCTTGAGGGGAGCCCTTCCTCTTCTGTGGTCACTGGAATGGGACAGCTGCTCCCAAACAGATAACCACTTTCTCGGCAGAACCAAGACCTGTCCCGCGGATCAAAGAGAAATCTGAACTGTGCTGCCAGGGAAAGGCTAAATGAAAGCACTTCATGCCAGCTTCAGGGGTCAGACTGCGGATGCTCCTCCTAGTACAGAGGCTGAAAGCTGCTCTTCTGATAAATGGTCTTTGCAACCTGAAGCTTGCAGCTCAGATCTTGATCTTGTCTCCGTTACAGATCGGTACGTTGTGCTCGGAGCCCAGAGAGACTCCTGGGGCCCAGGAGCAGCCAAGGCTGGCGTTGGCACTGCCATATTGTTGGAACTTGCCCGTGTGATCTCAGACATGGTGAAAAACGGTAAATATTTGTCAACAAAAGCACAAGGGTGGGGGATGATGCAGGTCTAGCTCTGTGTGTGTTAACACTGGAGAACCCAGGTGCAAGGCAATCCTTTAGAAGTTGTAGGGAGTCTGACAAAGCTTCCTGAGAAGCTGTTACTTGTCCAGTACAGATAACTTGTCTGCAGTGAGCACTCGCTTCCAAGGGACTGCCTGCCTGTATCTGCTATGGCTCAAATACAAGAGTGTCCTTGGATAACACATGACGCAAACCTTAAACTTGAGCTGTCTGTTGGACAGCCAGGCCTGAAGGTGGGAAAACCCTCAAGTGTCTGACCAACTGGAGAAGTGGGGACTGCATGGTGGCTTAGTGTGAGCACAGTTGTCTCCAGGGTTAATTTTGGGCTCAGGCAGCTGAACAGAACAGGGTGGAAATGCAGACAGCATTGTTTCCCTGCGCAGCTCTGCAGCATGTGGGGGCAGGGTGCAGTGTCCATGCAGGCACTAGTGTGCACATCGCTCTGCAGCACTCAGAATGCCTCCGCGCTGTCTCAGGAGCGGGCAATCCATCATCCCAGGCCCGCAGTGCTAATCTGCATCTCCATGGGGGAAGGGCAGACATCTCAGTCTCTCTCTCTTTACAGATGACTACAAACCACGGCGCAGCATTATCTTTGCTAGCTGGAGTGCAGGAGAGTACGGAGCTGTGGGTGCTACCGAGTGGCTGGAGGTATTGTTTATTTAATAGAGTTCTGTGGGATGACTTCACAGTCGTTCCTGTGGATTAAACATCTTGGTGTTGGACTGCTGCTGCTCTTCTTACTAAAATACTTGTTTTGTTCTAGGGGTACTCCACCACGCTGCATGCCAAAGCCTTCACTTACATTAACTTGGATGCTGCAGTCCTGGGTAACCTGCTACTCTTTGAGTTTCCTGAAATTGAGTGGGACTAGAATAGCTTGTTCCAGTGAACAGACATCCCTTAACCTCTAGGAATGGGGGCTGTGCCAGAGGCGGCTGGTGGGTGTTTTGCTGAAGACTGGCATGACTCCATTTATTCTCCTGCTGTTATTGAAGCTGGGAGGCTGCTGCAGCCTAAACCATGAGGAGTCAGCCCTGCTAGATCTCAGTAGACTGTCCTGTGTCTGTTGAAGATCCTTTGGCAACAAGCTGTAGATCAGGGCTGGGCAGCTCTAGCAGTAGTGGTTGATTGTGCCAGTATGTCAAACACCCTTCCATTTTTTGCAGGCTCCAGCCACCTGAAGATTTCTGCTAGCCCATTGCTGTACACGTTGCTGGAGACAACTTTGAGGAAGGTGAGTTGAAGGGCCTTGGTCCAATCAAGGTGACTGTGGTTTTAAGGAGGACCTGAAAGCAGACAGAGCTGTGCTGAGGCACTTTCCCCACTTGACACCATCTGAGGAGAAAGTCCCATTTAGGAGAAAAAGCTGAGATATTCTGGAGGGCCCTGTCTGAAATCAGCTGGGCTCTAGGAACTGTAGTTCACACAGGCAGAATCTAAAATCAGCAAATGCCACATTTCAGTGAGAGGTGAACGCCTGTCCCACATGAGCTGTGCCTAGGTGGAGAAAAGTCAGGGGAGCACACCTGACTTGGGCATCTGCACAGCAATGAAAGCTCCAGGATGGACCTGGAAGCCCAAGCAGAGGTCAGAACAAGTGCAGTGACTGTCATCTCTGTGCAGGTAAAGGACCCCACAGAGGCTTCGGGGAACCTGAATGACAGACTTGGCTCTGACTGGGTAAAGAGAGTGTAAGTATTGTCATGCATCTCTTTGGGAAAGCACATCTCCATAAAAGAGCAAACCAGATGGCTTCTGTTGGAGTGTCATACTGCTGTCTGGGGTGGGATCTACCTTCTGACGTGGGATCAGGCAAGCAGGAACAGTACACCACTAGCTGTGGTGCCCCAAGCTGGCTGAGGCAGCCCAGACAACTTTATGCAGGACATGTATAGCCTTGTACCAACTCCAGTGTCTGGAAATGGACAAGTAGGTCCAGGGATTTGGTTGGGACTCCTTCAGTCTTGTCTAGATAGGGTAGTCCACTTGGCTCAGAGCTTCAACTGTAGGGCTTAGAGCTTTTCTCCTGGGGTGCCCAAACCAGTTGGTAACTACTCAGTGCTTATCTTCTGCAGCGTTCCCCTGGATCTGGATAATGCAGCGTTCCCTTTTCTGGCCTACTCAGGAATCCCAGTGGTTTCCTTTGGTTTCTACGATGTAAGTAATGTGTGCTTGCCTGGTGCACTCATTCCGTGCAGACTGCTGTAAGGATATCTGCTACCCAGGACGGCAGAGCACAAGGTGCTGTCCCAAGCTCACTGTCCTTGCAAGAGCCTCTCAGAGGGAGGAAGTGCAGCCTCTGAACCTGGCAGCTGGAGCAGCACTTGCTGTCAAGGCTGCTCCTGGGACAAGGCTGGCCTATAGTCTCTGTTCCAAAGTACTGAATACTTGTGGATTTTTTGGGAGAGGGGTCACTTGCTCTTCTGGAGGCTCAGATGTCAATGAATCAGAAGCTAAAAGCAATAAAAAGATGTCAAGCTGTTGCTGCATCAGTAGAAAACAGCATGCTGGTCAGCAGGCAGAGGGCATTGTGGAAGTGATATCGTTGCCCAGAGCAAGTCCTAACTCAGACTGTTTGGGTCTGCTGCTGCAGTTTGGGGCTGACATCAACCCAGCAGCCTGCCCTGTTACTGCAGGTGTGCAGCTGGGAGCCTTTCTGATAGCAGCTCCCTCTCTTAGGAATGCTTGGGTTTTGTTAGTGTCAGACTTGTTTTCCAAAAAACTTGAGTCATTCTGACAAGAAGGGTTGGAGGGTGCTGCAAGCACGTACCAGACTGGGTGGTGAGATTTGCACACCTGCACTTCAGCAGTGAACTCTGAGGGGGTAAAGGTCTGTATGTCTTCGGGTCTTAATAACTAGCAGAACATCCTGCTGATCACTGGAAACAGTGAGGGATGAGATGCAGGAGCTCCATTCCCTTTCCAGTGCTTTGAAGTTTTGCCACTTGAGTCTTTGCTCCTTATAAGTGCAGGGAGATGGGATGTGGTGGAAGTAACAGGTAGCCTGAGCTGGGGCATGAAGACATCTAGGTGAAAAAGCATTATTGGCTAACTTCAACACATTCTTTCTTGCAGAAAGATGATGAATACTCCTTTTTGGGCACTACTCAGGACACTGTGATGAACCTGAGGAAGAAGACTGACAAGTTGTATGCTCTCATGCGTGCTGCTGCAGAAGTTGCTGGACAAATAGCTCTCAGGCTGACCCATGACCATGAGCTCTTCCTGGACTTTGATAGATACACTGAAGAGTTGCTGTCATTCCAGGAGAAGCTTTTGCCCTTTGATCAGGATGTGAAGGTAAGAAGGACTCTTGAGTTCACCAGATCCCTGTAGATGATGATCATGGTGCCATGTGCTAGTAAGGCTCTGTGCCAGTGGATACAGCAGGATGGACATCCTCCCTCTTTAGGCATGAGGGCTGCAAAGTGTGACCAGAATTGATGTTCCTTATGGAGCAGGGCAGGCAGAGTAGCTGTAGCAGACAGATTTAGCCAGTCTGGCTGTGGTGAGCTCTTGAGGAAGTGGATGTGAACGATTTTTCCACTGGTTATCATTCAAAGCATAGCACAGCTTTGCATCTCATTTGCACCTCTGCTGAAAGTCTACAAGAAACTGTGGGTAGGACGTGACCTCAGAAGAGCCTGCCAGGAACTCGTTCTGCTACTTGGCTACACTGGAGAAAAAGAAAAAACAGCACAACACTTTCTTTTGGTAAGAGAGCAACAAAAGAAGAAAATCAGGTTTGCTAACAGCTCCTCCCTTGCAGGCACTGGGGCTAACCTTGAAGTGGCTGTTTTTTGCCCGTGGTGACTTTCAGCGAGCTGCAGATGCACTGAGAAGAGACATCTCAAACAGTGACAGGGAAAACAGGATCATCCGCAGAGCCCTGAATGACAGGATGATGAAGGTGGGTATCTACAACTGGTTCTTCTTCCTTCACAAAGGAAGAGAGTGCTGGCTGGGATGGGCCTTTCCCTAAGGGGCCATGGGCACTATGCAGACTGCTGTCTCTTTCACTTGCTTAGTGGCAACATGACTGAGTTCTGCACTTGCTTTCAAGAAAGGGTCTGGCTCTTGCAGAACTGCTGTGGGAAAAGGCTGAGTGGAGATCAGAGGTTGGCAGCTTGTGTTGGGGCAGATCAGGAAAGAAAAACTTGTGAGGTGAGAGTATAACCCTAAATTTGCACCCCTACTCAGGTGGAGTATGACTTCCTGTCCCCGTACCTCTCGCCAAAAGATGCTCCCTTCCGTCACATCTTCTTTGGCAAAGGCTCCCACACCCTGCAGAGTATACTGGAGAACCTGGAGCAGCTGAGAGACAGCAATAACAGCATGGACGTGAACAAGCTGAAAGAGCAGCTGGCCCTGGCGACCTGGACCATTAAAGGGGCTGCCAATGCTTTAGTGGGTGATATCTGGAACACAGACAACGAAATCTAGACCCAGCAAACACCTGGATCACCCGTCTAAGGTACGGGAGAGCTGTGTGCTCTCATGGGGAGCACAGCTTCCTTCCTGGCCCCAGCCCCAGCAGAGGGCCTTCTGTGTAGCTCTAGTTCCACCTGTGGCAGCACACACAAACTCCCTGTACCTCAGATTAGGCATTGGCACGATTTTTAAACAGCAGCTTCCTGCAAACTTCCAGTACCTTATATAACGTGAAACCTAACCAAAACCCCCTGAAACCTAAGTGAAACCCACTCCCTAACATGGCATTACTTTCCTGTAGGTATTCTGGCAACAAAACTTTTTTGACCAAAGTTGAGCATAAAATTTAAATTTCACCTTGACAAATTCACAGGAGGCAGTTTTAAAGCAGTACTCAGATTACCACGACGTCTCCTCTGACCAGGTTCCCATCTAACCACAGTCCAAACTGGTCATGTACAGCTGCTTATGGTTTTTTCTGCCTCCAGTGTATTTGAGAACTAAGAGCTCAGGTGTCTCCTGAACTGCTACCTTGATTGGGGAGGTATCTCATCTATTCAGGCTTTTAATTGTTGGCCACCTAGACCTACTGACAAAACAGGGAATGGATTCCTCCGAACACTTGTAATGAGGATTCCTTCTCTGGCAGGAAGCTGCAGAGAGCTGCAGTTCAAAAATTAAACAATGTAGTAATAGCCCACAAGTGCTGAATTATCAGCAAGCTCTGAAGTGCCCGGCCTGCCTTTACTCAACAGCAGGGTCCCAGTGACAGGCTAGAGGTTTGCTTCTGCTGAGGCAGGTATCAATACCCAGGGAGAATGACCCAAAGATTATTCAACGTCCTCTTTATATCCTCAGCTGACACCTCAGCGAGTCCTGCAGCATTGAGAAATGGCTCTAGACTGGCACTTCAGACCTTGCTCCTCAGGGGCCTTGTGTGAAATCGAGTCTCTTGCTGGCCAAACTCTGTTTGACTGATGTCATTTTGCAGGATGGCTCTTGTTTGGCACTGAGATATTTATTTCTTTATTTATTTATCAGTGACAGTGTTCACTATAAATGGTGTGTTTTTTTATAGAAGATAATTATCGGAAGCAGTGCCTTCCATAATTATGACAGTTATACTGTCGTTTTTTAATAAAGCAGCATCTGCTATTACAATCAAACATGATACTGGAACTTTGCATTTGAAATAATCAAAACAGGCCCCTCAAAAAGTTTTGGAAAACTAGCAATTAAGCTTTCTGTGGCAAAAACACCCCTCTGGAAGAAACTTGAATGTGTAAACCTGATAGTGAGTCTCCAGGTTGTACTCCAAAGTAATCCCTGAAATGCTGGGTGGAAATTCCAATTCTAGAAATGTGGCTTCCTTGCAGGGTCCATGCCCCTCTGTGGGCTTCGGACAACTTCCTGCTCCCCTTTCTGGATGCTTGTGCTCTCACAGGGAGCACAGCTTCTGTCCTGGCCCCAGCTCCTGCAGAGGGCCTTGCTGTGTAGCCCTAGTTTCACCTGTGGCAATACACACAAACTCCCTGTACCTCAGATTAGGCATTGGCACGATTTTTAAAGGGCAGCTTCTGCAAACTTCCAGTACCTTATGTATCATGAAACCTAACTGACATTATCGGGGGCAGTGTCTTCCATAATGTGTAAAGAACAAGGTAGTTTTTGCCTACCACAGTGTTATATCGGAGGCAGTGACCTCCATATGTTGCACTATGGGTGTACGTAATTATCGGGGACAGTGTTTCCCATAATTGTTCTATGCTTATCACGCAACGTCATCTGCGAAGCTTGATGGTTAGTATCTAACATGGATTAATTTCCTGCAGTCCTATTTTTTCACTCTCCTGTGGTGATGCAGATACAAACTTCAGTCTGTTATGTACATCCTTAGACTCTACCTTCTCCATAGGCTGAACTGTTTCAAATAGCTGTGCTGTCTTGAATTGGCTTCCTGCCTCCAGTCACGGGAGTGGTGCTTGAATGTGTAGTGGAAACTAGGCTAGTTAGATTGTGTCCTCTGTGATGTAGTGAACTTCCTTAAAGTTAAGTTACAAAGACCTGAGGAATTAAAGTTGAATATAGGGCTTGGGGCTGACAGCTGTCCGAAGGGCTCTGGTCACTGCTCTGGATGGGTGCATGTAACACTTTGAGAGGCTGGCCTGCTGTGGCACTGGGAGGGTTATGGTGTGCGTGCATGCAAAGCAGCTCACTCTCAATTTCTTGCTGGAAATTCCAGTCTTGCCCCCTTGGGTGTTGTGTGGAAGAGGGAAGTCAGTGGCACCTTTGTAATGGTGCTATTCTGCTTTGTGACCTGAAGCTGAGCACTGCTGATCTGTGACACCTGCCAAACTGTGCTGCCTGTTTCCAATGGCTGTTGTACTCTGCAGTTTGATCAGGCATTTAAACCTAACCTGCAGCTTAGTTTTAACCTAAACTCTGCAGTTTGGTGTGGCATTTAAACCTAACCTGAGTGAGTGACCTGAGCCCCAACAGTAGTCCCTGAGGGAAAGAACATTGTTCAGCTGGAGCTCCACAAGCAATGTGCAAGAACAGGCCACCAGCCTTCTTACTGAGCTCAGTGCTCACCAGCTTGGAGGGCTGGATTTTCAACAGTCTGTCTAGAAGCCTGATGCCCAGGCTTGCGCAACTCATTGCTCTTCCTTAACTTCTCTTGACTCCCTAACTTCCTACTGCCCTGTCTGTGTTAGTGTTTCCTAGTGACACTTCTCTGGATGGCATCTAAGAGCTGCTGTCTGGGAGTCCTCACAGTAGTGTTTGCATGCATCTTGATGTCAGACTTAACCTTGCGCTTTATAGCCAGCAGAGAGAGACAAAAGACAAAGCCTGTCTCCTGGCTGGACAGCACAACCCTGACTACTGGGATAGTGGGATGCCTTGCTCAGGGCTGGCATCTGACTGCTGTGGGGTGCTAAACTGTTTCTGGATTACCTGCTGTCTGCTTGAATAAAGATTTTGAAGCTTGAACACTCACATTCTCTTGTGTCTTTTTGCAAAGCCAAGATTCTGTTGTGGTCACGGGTGAACTCGGGCAGCTGGTGGGAGGCTGTTCTGCTCCATCAGAGCTGGTACCTGGCATCTCCCTGTCCATGTGCAGTAGCAAGTCTGAACTTCAGGGTGTTACTCAGCTGAGTCCTGCCTCATCGTAGGCAACTGGAATAAGGACTCTGGTAATGAGGTGGACAAGCATTGTACGCAAACCGCCGGTCCTCCCTCTCCTTTCAAGGCCCTGTCCTGCCTCTTGGTCACAGCATTGATCCTGAAGAGCCTGTGGTATTGGGGTGAATGATGCAAGAAGGAAGATGTCAGATTTCCCATTGGCTGTGGCTTTGCAAGTCTCTGCTGCTGCCAAGGTGGCTGAATTGGCCTGGCGGTGGCTGGGTCCCAGGAAGCCAGCACTGTCTCCTGCTTCATTCCTGCCCCTCATCACCCTGGAGCTCCCCTGGGCCAAGGTACTGATGGGTATGTGGATACTGCTTAGAGTCCCAGGGGGCTCTTGGAGGGCAGGAGCTGCCTCCTCAGCCCCAGGGGCCTGCTCAGGTGCAACCACACAGGTTTGGGGCTCTGCACTTAAATATACTCAGTTTCTCTCTGCTATTCTCCCCCATCCCTAAAGCCGGTCTCGCCTCCTGCTTTAAAATCACCGCAGCCTGGGACGACGCACTATTTGGGGTGAGTGGCAGCTTCTCTAGGAGCCCAGCTCGCCCTTTATGGGCTGTCCCGGCATAGCTCTGGTCCCTCCTCTTCCCCTGGGGATGATTTACTTGTTGGAAACACGTCGTTTCCCGCAGCTCCTGCCCGCGCCTGGCAGGGCTCTCTCCCAGCGCTAACTGTGCGAAGCGTCCCGAGAGGCCGGGCCGGGGCTGCGGGAGCGCTGCTGCGGCAGGACAGCGCCAGCCCCGCCGGGGCAGAGGGAACGGGAAACAGCCCCTGCTCACTCACCTGGGAGCAGGGATCTGAGCAGCGCAGGGCATCCCTCGTTCCCGGTGCAGCGGATCGGTCCCAGGGCCTGGCGCTGTTCGGCGGTGAGTCTGTCTGTCTGTCCGTCTGTCCATCCCCGCGGCCCGCTACTCATCCATGCGTCTGCCCGTCCGTCTGTCCTCACCCCCGTCGTTACGTAAAGCGGGGCGGTGCCTTTAAGAGCGGGGCCGGGGGCGGGCCGGGGG
>WBMZ01016053.1:0-14107 GCA_013400975.1 Atrichornis clamosus
GCGGCTCCCGGGGCGGGCGGGGGATCCCCGGGGAGAGGGGGGGCGAGCCCGGGCCGCCTTCCCGCCCTCCGCGGGGAGAGAGGCAGGTCTGGAGGCGGTTGTTGCTGCCTTCCTCCTCCTCCTCCTCCTCCTCCGCGGCCGCAGCATCCCCGCCGGCCGCCTCGGCAGCCGCTGCCTCACGGTCCCCGCACCGCTCCGGCCCCTTTGTGCCGCCTCTGGCCCCGCTCGGGGCCGGGGGGGCCGCGGGGGCTCCGCTCCGCACGGCAGGAATTAACAGCGGCCGCCGTCGGGGGGTTGGCGCTTTTTTTTCCTTGCCTTTTTTTTTTCTTTTTTTTTTTTTTCCCCTCCCTCCTTCCTTTTTTTTCTCCCCCTCATGATTTTCAAACCGAGTTTGAAGTGGCGGAGGGCGCGGGGCCGTGCGCGGGCTGACACATGGCGGGGCCCGGCACCCAGAAAAGAGGGAAAACAAAGCTGGAATGTGGGTGCCGAGCACCCCCGGAGTGGGACAGCCCCAATCCCCTCTCCTCTGCCCTGAGGCCCGGCCAGAACACGAGGGACCGAGCTGGAAGTTGCTCCTCCGCGGTTTTCCGCTCTGGGGGGGAGCGAGAGGGTCGGGTTGCTTTTGGTTTTTTTTTTTTTTAAACATTTTCTGAAGCAGAAGACTTGGGCTGCTTCGCCTTTTACCACATTTTCAAATATAGTCCGTTAAAGTATCTTGAAAGTTTTTTTCAGAAGTACCTCAACCGGTAGGAAAAAGTTTAAGATACAGTGAGAAAGAGACTTGCTGCTGGTTGGGATCACAGTTATAACACTAATCAGTAATAACAGATCATACTTATAGGTAACTTAATTCCTTTCATGGGGAGCACCGGTGTTGCATATTGTTGTGCCCTTGATAAAAATAACTTTTTTTTTTTTTTAATCTGTTTTAAATGACTGGCCTGGTCATTCTTAATTTCTAAATTCACAGTCTGCAGAATGACAGCTAATATTAGTAGAATTTGGTTTTGATTTTTTTTTGCATGTGGCTTTTTTATCTAAGTTTTCAACTAAAAAGTGACCTTTATTTCCTAATTCAAGGTTTCAAGTCAGTAAACGGCTATAGTATCTATATTTCCTCCTTTTTAATGACCTGTTGCAGTTTGGTAAAATGTTAACTTCTTGTTTCATACCTTTTTTAAAAGTGTTGGTTCTTTTTTTTTCCTTTTATTTCCTCCACAGGAAGGAGTGAAGACTGAAAACAATGACCACATTAATCTGAAGGTGGCAGGGCAAGATGGGTCTGTGGTGCAGTTTAAGATTAAGAGGCACACACCACTTAGTAAACTAATGAAAGCCTATTGTGAACGACAGGTATGATCTCAGGAGAACTGGTGTCTGGGGGAGAGCTGATCTCCACAGGGATAGAAGAAGACAGTTAAAGTCTTAAAACTAAGTAAATATGCAAAATGGTAGAGATTTAACAGAAACTAATTGTGTTGTGGGAAGTGTATTGTCCTTGGGGTCTGCTGCAGGGTGGACTGAGAGGGTTGTGACAGGAAATGGGTGAAATAAAGATCTGTTGTTATCTGTGAAATTTGCATTTATAGGTGGAAACTTCTGGAAGGTAACTGCTGCTCTACTGCTCAGAAATACTAGTGTGGAAAGGGTGGGTTTGGTATGAACTTAGAGTTGAGTGATTATCAGGGATTTTTATAGCTCTGAGTAACTTCTTGGTCTGGTCATAGACTTCTGATTTATTAGCTTAATTGTAGTGAGATGAGAAGATACCTAGTTTGAGAAGGAGCTTGTACTTTTCATGATGAGCTCTGGTTTTTCTCTTGTGGCCTGGTTGACAAATTAATCTTCTGAGGGACAAACCCCGTGTATTTTGCTGGTGTGGTGGCAGCTGCAGGCAGCTATTGCAAGTTTTAAAAACACCTGTTTGAGTGGTGCTGTGGAACTCTTTCTTCTGAAACTTCTGTTTAGGAACATTTTGTCTCTGTTGTCCGTGGGGTTTTTTTAATGACTCTCTGCCTTAATGAGTTCTAGCTCTATAAAAGTGTTCAGAATTCATGAAGTTTTTTTTTAAACACAAATATTCAATGATATTATTGCATACAATAAAGTCAGTATAAAGTACTGATGCAACTATTTCATGGCCAAGAAAAAAACCCTGTAGTTCATATACAGAGTAGTAAAACCTCTTTGGTTTACCCTGTGCCAAAAGAGGATAGGAATAAAGACAGGAAAAATCAGCTCTTACTGAACATGTGAATATGTTCTTGTATGAGTGTTCTGAGGATAAATTAGTGAATGTTGGGAGCTGTGTGTTTGTTTTTCCTATCTCAGTCGTACAGACTGTTACATTTTACAAATCACTGTGTGTTGCTTTTTCCAATCATAGAGTGCAGTTACATCTGTCCTTTGAGTTTGAGTATTTGTTATTGGTCTGTAAAGTCCTGGGAAATAAGATTTTAGAAGTATCATTCATACTTAGCTACTTTGAAACAAGAAAAGTAAGATTCTAAAACTTTTGGCCAAAATGTCTACTCTGCTTAAAGAAAAACAAAAAAAAACCAGCAAAAAAACGCCCAGCTGGAGGAAATAAAAAAATCAGTAAGTCTTGAGAATGGGAGACATTTTTTCAGTGTTCAGTTTTAAGCTACTAAGTATCCAGAGAATATTTCTGTGGAGATGGGTTTGTCTTTAAATTTTATTTCTTAGGTGCTTACTTCTGAAACTTTGTTTAAAAACATCTGTTGTGCATGTCTCTGAAAGTTAGATTTTATTAATGTATTTATTTACCTAACTCGGGACAGCCAGGCTTAAAATCCTCAAGCTGTGGACTTCAGATTTCATTTTGGAGAGATGGTAGAGAATTTAGCAGCTATAAAGAATGAAAATCATGTATTGTGTATAGTCGACCAAAAATGGAAGTAACTAAACTTCAGTGATCTGTTTAGAAGATCAAGACTATTTGTGATTAAGTGGTGAAAAAAATCTTCCATGGAACATACTTAATGTTTTATGGACACTCATCTCACCAAAGCAGAGTTTTTTCAGTTTGTTTTCAGCTAACATTTATTCAGAAAGTTGTCATGAACCTGCAAAAAACCAACACTTTGGGAATAGGAAATAGGTATTTTAGGAAACACAATGTCAGAGAAAAGGGCTCAAACCAAATGTTGCTGTGCAGAAATGTGTTGCTGCCATGAGACTGAGCCGCAGTTTCTTCAGACCAGATGATGTTCTGAGTGAACACTGCAAAGTTCTGGTCATGCTAGAGAAGGCATTTTGCTCTGAACCACGAAGTTAATAAAAAAGTTTACTCATATTTATTAAAATATTTTCCCTGACAAATCTACTCCTCAAAAATAATTACTACATTGTTTGCTTTTCTGTGTGACATCCGCTCTTGCCAGGCTGAACGAAGGCTTCTCTTCTAACTCAGAGATGCCAAAGCACGACCCTGCAATCCATTGGATTGACTTCAAAACCAGACCAGGCTTCTTGGGTATTTAGATACTCTGGAGAGAATGGATAGAACTGGAGAGGAAGTTTGTATCCCTTCACTTCCCCTTGCAGAATGTGGGGTGCTGTAAAACACCCTTGAAAACTCACTAGTGATTTTGGAGCTGATGTTAGCAGTAGGAGAGGTTGTTGCTCCCAGGTTACATTTTTCAGTCTGTTGACTCAGGTGAGAATGAGAAGTATTCTTCTAGGGATGGAAGAGGCCAGCAAAATGAGCGTTACGTGGTAAAAGTGCATATCCAAAATACTACTTGGCAATTTCTGGAAGTAGAAAATTCCTTTATTTTTTTGGAAGTTCCATCTGTGCATGGAAAAACTTTGATACATTGATTTCTTGATAATATGAATTCGAGGTCAAAAAGTTCCCATTGCTTACTCTTTGCTGCTGCAGACTAATGTTGCATTTCTGGGAAAAATATTTTAGAATACTCTTGGTTTTGAGGAAGATCGAAAAGGAGTATTGTGTCACTGTTTGCCATTTGTTACATAGTATTGCACCTGGTTTTTAAGTGAATTACTCAAAAACACAATAAACCTCCTGGCCTTTGAGCTGTACCAGAAATGGCTTTATTTTAACTTGCAGTCAGTGGGGGCACTGTTGCTTCTCTGAGTAGTTGGACACAATGCAATGTTTAATACAAAACAGATTGCAGGGATTTGGAGTGAAATGCCTAAAAGTCAGGACACGAGGGGAGTGCAGAAACTCTGCTGTGCATAATGGTGGCTTTTAGTGATGGTTCTGCAATTCAGTGACGAGTTCAAGAGCAAGCCAGTGAGTACTTTTACACCAGACTTATTTCCCTTTGTGTTGCTTCTCTTTGTGCAGGGGTTGTCAATGAGGCAAATCAGATTCCGGTTCGATGGGCAGCCAATTAATGAAACAGACACACCTGCACAGGTAAACAGCAGAAGCCAGGCTAAAGAACTATTTGAAACTTGCTGCAGGAGTCGATGCTTCTGTTTCCTATAAAATACTTGGGTAAATGTATATATTACTGATAGAACTGGATTTCTCTAACCATTAGTTTTGTGTAATTAGCGTAGAATTATTAGAAATTGAATCCAAGACTTCCTTCAGTGTTTTGAATAATAAATCTCTGTCACTGTAATAATAAAACAAGAAAATTAAGTACAGTGTACAGATGATGAGTCCTGTAAAACTGTCACTTTATTGAGTCATGGCTCTGAGATAAGGATGGTAAGTTAAGAATTGAGTTTTTCTTGAAGCAGTAGCTTTATTTTTAAAATAAAGGCTTGCCAGAATGTTATCAGAGATCTTGTTTGAAAGTTTGCATTTGTAATACAAAAGTAATTTTCTGTTGTCTGTAATTTGAAGCTGTTCCAGCAGCATCAAATTAATGAACTCGAAGTTTGAGTTGTCCGTAAGTGGTTGAACAAAGGCCATTCCAAGAACAGAACAGTTCCCTGTGGCTCTGGAGTATTTTTCTGTACTGCTCCACATAGCTGTGTTTAATCAGCCTGTCCAAGTGATAGTTTTATCTGTTCAGAACCACTTGTTATGAAATAAAGAACTTTAGGGTTTAGTTCTGAATTTTCTAAGCTGTTGCTCCAAAGAATGCACCTCTTACAGCCACAATCTGCAACCTTTTAACTCGGAATACTGGTAATTGAGGCAACAGGATGCTTTTCTCTCCATTCATGTATTGCTGAAGCTCAGGACCAGTCTATTTATAGCTGTGGTAAATGGGATAGACCAGTTTGATTTCCTGAGCTGCAGTTGAGTCAGTTTAGAAATACAACTTGCGTTAGTTACAGCACCTCCTTGAGTTTTGGTACAGATGTTGTCAGTAGTTAGCATCTCAGGAATATCAACTGTAAAAATTAGGATGAATAAAGAGAATCATACTGATGAAGTATTGCTGTTCGTCATTGGCAGTTCGCTACATGGTTACATGTAAAGTGGTTTTAATTTTTTTGTGCCTGCTGATCCTTGGTTTTACTGCCTGGTTGGGCAGGGGCCTTAATTCCAGTCTGCTTCTCCAGTGCTGTAGCCATTTGAACAGCAGCAGCCAAGTGGAATTGTGGCAATGTTCTAAAGTAAGCTGAGGGAGTAAATAGGAGAACAAAGGTGCAATGCAGGCAACAGAAGTCAAATAATATAAATCTATTCCTTAGGAGTCACATAATGCACCCTGAAGTTAGTATTAGAATTCATTCTAGGACAGTAGTTATCAACTGGCTTTTTTTTTTTTCCATGCAGTTTCTTTGTGTTTGAGTTAGTGAGTTATGTTAAATGTGCAAAGGGATGGTGGTGGAGGGGAATGGGGCTGCTCTGGTTAAGTTGCATAAAAAGTAAACATGAAGTCAGGAGCTGTAAGAACAACCTAGGCTGTGGTAGAGATGTGAGAAGAGTTGAAAGCCTTTTTTCTCTTTTCTGCTGTAGTTGGAAATGGAGGATGAAGATACAATTGATGTGTTCCAGCAGCAAACAGGAGGAGTTTACTAAAACAAACACACAAAAAAGAACCTGCTACTTTCCTCTCCAGAACTGTGCTCCCACAGGCGATACTTCACAATTAGAAAAATGAGACTTGGTTCAGCCACATCCTGACTACTGCAGTATAGTTTTCTCTCTTCTCTCTGATTTTTTTTTTCCTATTCCTTTTATTGTACATAAAGTAACTGGTGATGTGCACAGACATAATGCATATTTTTTTTTAACTAAATGGCCAATGGTATGTTTTGATCAACATTTAATGGAGATGGGGTGGGAAAACAAACTGGTTCTGTGAAAATGCCCCTCTCTCCGTTAGTGGCATGCTCCTTCTACTTTTACAGAATCACAGAATAAGCCGAGTTATCTTTATATTCCAGTAAGTTATTTTGCTCTCACTGTTCAAAAAAAAAACCTTGCATACCTTGTTTGATTGGATAATTTCAATGTTTTTCTTTTATCATTGTAAAACCAAGGGCAATTTTATAACTTTTTTGTACGTAGCTGTTACATGTAGAGCAATCTCTGTCTAAGTAGGGGTAAATTTACTCTTTAAAAAAAAAAGGAAAAAAAAATCCTAGATAGTTTTCCCTTCAAGTAAAGCGTCTTGTTGTTTAAATAAACTTCTTGTTTAAAATAACCAGTTTTCTTTCTTTTTCTGTGGAGTAATAGTACTCAGCACCTCTGTTTCTTTCTCTGCAGCACTTTATGCTTCTCAAATCTCATCTTTCTCTGTGGTAAGTAAGCATAATCCCCCTTGTCTAGGCAGAAGACTGTTGGAAAATGAAAGGCTTCCTTGAGACCTGTCAGTCAGCAGTTGAACTGGAAATAGAAGTCAGTTTTCTCTTGTTTTGATTTCTTTTTTTTGTGTGAATGTTCTGCTAAGCCAAAAATGTTTGATTAGGCAAACTGCAAAATAGTGAACTACTTAGTAATGCCTTTGGGTCGAGCTCTTTTTGTCAGTCTTTAATAGAAGCATCAATATTGTTGTTGCAGTAGTTTATTTAAGACTCTGTATTTGAATGCTTATTGATGTAAACATTAAGTTAAAAAGAGCAAATAATTCCATTAACCATTCAGTTTACCATGGTATCAAATGGGAGATGCTTGGAAATGTAAAGCAAAAATAAAAAATTGAGTTCTCTATTTGGGTGTATTTAGCTATGGTGGTGGAGATTCCAAGCTCTGCTTTACCCCACTCTGCTGTTCTGCTTGGAAGAGGGAAAGAGGCTGGAAGTACTGAAGGGAGCTAGTGATGATGATGTTTTTCACAAGTCTTTTCCACAGTTCTTGAGTTCTTAGGGAACTTCTTGGGGGAGTTCAGAGGGTGCAGTGAAATCCATGGACATTCATGAGAGATTTTCTACCGGTGAAACCCACACAATTCTCTGATGTCCTAGGAATGTTCCAATATTTTGTAGTGTTTGCAGTAAGTTAATGCTCTTTTAGATATTAATTTGTTAGAAAAGGTCACTCTTTGGTGGTAGCTTTTTTAACAGTTAATTCAAGAACTGATTATATGTGGGGCTTGTGCTTGCTTGATCTGAAAGTATTGTGGCAGAATGATGGGTGTGTGCTTTTAGCTGATGAATTGTGATCTGTGGTTTAATTCTGTGTTAATTCTGTTAGGAATTAACACATTTGGTACTACATTAGTTATATCTGATGGAGATACAGGAAAAACAATGTTTGTTTCTGCAGTTGCTTTTGGCTTTGTAGCTGAAGAATATAATCTACTGTGTGCCACTGTTTTAATTCAGGGAAATGTTACTGCTAAACAGATTATTTCTTACTCAAGTATGTATCTTGCAGGCTTCTGTGGTGTGTTGCAAGGTTGAAATGCCCTCTTGTGAACAAGTGTTTACATATCCAAACTCTGAAAGGCCTGGAAAAAACTACTTTGAACTAAAAAAGAGGGTGGTGGGGGAATATATTTCAACCTTTCCTAGGTTGCACGTGCAATACATTGCTCTTTGGTTTTAGAATCTTTGGCTTTTAAGATGGCTAAACTTCTGATACCGGTGTATAAAATTCTTTCAACTTGATGTCATGCCAAGACTTTTCCCAGGAGAAAGTTGTCTTTATCTTGTTTGGCCAAAAAAAGGTGTTTGGACTTGCTTTAGTTTCTGAAGAAAGGGTGAGGTCTCCTTAAATACAATTTTTTTTCAGCTTAACTTAAGACTGTGAAGCTCAAAGCTCCCTGTTGTATCTTGCCTTGTACTTTTTATTTCCTGAGGCAACAGAAGTCAAGTGACAGGTACTGAAGAGCTTTTAAAAACAACGTCTTCATTTCCTGAATTAGTCGAGTGTTACTTCATCTGTCATGAACTTACGTGCAGCAGTCACCAGCATTTCTCCATTTCTCACATCTTTTTGCTGTTACCTGGGCTTGCTCATACTTCCGAAATGATTCCTCCAACAGTGCTGAATGGTGTTACATTATGTGGTGACTGCAGCCAAAGAGTGATAAAATGGTCTGTTTTGAGATAGTTTCTTCATGTTTTAATCTAATCAAGAAAACATCTCAAAAAACTTCAGTGACTTGGTTCTTCAAGAGCCTCAAACATTGAATTTCCATTAGTTTAGCAAACTGAAGTTGACTGATTTCTGATTCTACACATTTGTGTAACTAATGCAGAAATACTGAACTTTAAAAAAATCCTTTTTTTTTTTCTTGCACGGTCTTGCAAATACTCTCCTTATGTTAGAACTTGTTTTTGTCTGTACTGCTCCTCTGGTGCTGGAAATTTACCTGTGGATTCCTGATTGCTGGAACCTCAGTGGTTTTACTGTGACTGCCTCTTAGCTAAGGAGGCTACTGCCAGAGGTGATGATTTGTAATTGGTATATGGACAGGGATATGAACAATTTGGATCAACTTATTTGGAGTTCACTTTGCTGTTTGGCCTGGCTTGGTTTGTGGCAGTTCTCTTGTTTACACTGGTAGCCACATGGACTACTACAAGTCCACGTGTTGGAGGATAAAGGAAAACTGGGCCAAGTGGTCTTGTCAGGCTAGTTGGGAGGTAAGTTCTTAATGTTTATTAAACAGCTGGGATCTTTCAGGAGCCTGGGAAAATTACATTATTACCCTCAATTTTCAAATAATGTGTTCTAAAGTGATTGCCGTGCAATTTAGTTAATATTTCTCCCTTGGTTTTTAAATGAAAAAGGATGGAGTAAGTCATAATTGGGTACAATCCCCTGATGAGTTCTGGTGGATGGTTGGACCCTGTCCTCAGCATGGGCTGGGGTTTTAGTCCCTCAGATGTGTTATGGACACAACCAGTTATTTAAAAATAGGTAACCAAAATTGTTTCATGTACCCTAAGTAAGGCATTTTTATTCATGTGCAGGGGAGATAATGACAGATTGAAATCACAATCAGAGCCTTGGTTATCTGCATGGTGGGGATCACACCCACTCCAGGGGGCTCCTGTCAGAGTCAGTGTTAACTGGCCTGGGGTGCTGATTCAAAAGGGGTGCTGGGAGTGCAAGGCTGCTCTGACACGGAATCTTCCAAACTGCCAAGACTGTAAGGAAATACTCAAGTGGTAACATGAGAGAGATTCTTTTACTGGTGTATGGAGGTGTTTTTAACAAAAGAAAAATCCCTGAAGTAACACTAAGATAATTGCTGCTTCAAGATAACTGCAATATCGGAACAGATAGAGCATCTCTGCAAGGGTTAAGGTCAAAATGAGATGATTTTCTAGCAGGAATTTTCCTTTCTAGTACCTTCACTTCATTACTTCCGAGTCAGTGTAACGTAAGTGCTGTCGTTTGTCTGGTGGATGCTGGTTCTATTGTGTCTCTTACTGCAACATTAATGAAAAGGCATAATGTGACTGGCTCAAAGAGAGGAGAATTTCTAGGCTTCAGCCAGCTGGAAATAACTGAATTTCTAAGGAACTGCAATTTGTTGGCAAAGCTAAAAATGAAAAGATGCCTCCTTGATCATCATCTATTAAATTAGAAGTGTACAATAAATCCAGGTATTTTTCTTAGAATTTTAGGTAGTGGCCTCTTCTCAGTACATGTGTGTCAGCTGCTGTGATGGACTGTTGTGGAGTACTAATCTAAAAGCATTTAAATAACTTGGATTATTATTATATATTACCAGCCTAATTAATACATTTCATTCTCTGGTTTATTGAGGTATGTTAATTCTACCTGTAACCAGTTGCCAAACTGAATGTGTTCTGATAGGAAATAATCAATCCTGTAGTTTGTCTTGCTTTTTAGTACTTAGTGGCAGAAGGAATTGGTGGTACAGCACTTTTCCTGGGTGATTAGGAGTGTGAGGATAAATGGAACATGGAATTTTGATCCGTGTTCTCAGTTTGTGATTGATCTCCAAGATGCTTAATTACAGGAGTTTCCTGGTTTCTTCCCTAGCATTATGGGATGGTGATCTCAGTCTAACATGGAGTTGCTGGGAGCTCCACCTGGTGTTTGTGGGATGGTTGAAGTCCCTTTAAGGGAAGAGCTTTCCCTTATCCCGGAAGGTTTTCAGTTTGCATGGGAGGGGTGAGGTGGGGTGGGTGGTGCTGTGGAAGGAGTGGCTGAGTGTCAGCAGAGATCCCAGGAGGAAAGGTCAGCAGGTGCTGGAGAAGGACAAGGGATGTGTGTGAGTTGGGGAGGAGCTGCAGTGGGAGTGGGGACTGTGGGAAGAGCTGCAGGTTTAAACAATCCCAGTATGAGGATGACTGTGGAGCATGGGGGAAAGGCTAAGGTTGTGGAAGCCCAAATAGTAAATGAGTTTCTCTGTTGGAAAGGAATAATCTTCAGGGAGACGTGGATGCAAAGGGCACCTTTGTGGTGAATTTTGGGCTGGTTTTGGTGGCTTAGATCTCCCCCTTCCAGCACCCAATCCATGGATCCCATCAAAGCACATCTGGTGCCCTGCAAGAGCTCTTGAAGAATCACGTAAGAAATTTCACTGTTTAAGCAAACTGGAACAAACAAAAAATAGGACATTGACCTGCCCTTCCAGCAATCCTTGTCTGTTCCTACTAAAGAGAAACACTTGGGAGTGCATCACCAAGCTTGGTGGTGTTGGATGCCCAGGGAAGAACATCAGCATGAATTGGCCACTCTGCTTTTTGTCTTGTTCAGAGCTACATCTCAGCATCTCTGAAAGGAGTCTGGGCACTGTGGTTCAATTCTCCTTCCCGAAACAGTGAGAGACTGTTGGGAACTTTTCCTGAAGATGTAGAGAAGTACCAGAGCAACTTTCACAGCTCTTGCAAACACCAGCATCAGCTCTGTGGGACAAACCATTGGATCTGCTGGATACCATGTTCCACTGAACCTCCTCCATGCATCGCTGCAGATGCAAAAATCTGACACTGCAAATCCAGCTGTGGCAAGGATTGTTTATTAGCTGAGGCTTTATCTTCAGTTGTGAATGATACAGGGCAAGAGAAGAGTGAGTCAAAACCTCTTTTTTGTACCGTGTGCTTGGAATAAAGAAGGAATGCTCTTAGTGACTGCCAAAAGTAGCAGAGACTGTCATGAAGAAACTCTTGGTCACAGGAGGATGACCAACCTGAGGCTTTCTCAAACCAATGGTATCTCTCCTTGCCTAACCCTTGCATTTCCTGGAGTCTTGCTCAGACTTCCAGATGCTTTTTGCATTCCTTGCTGGTGGAATTTCAACAGCAGGTGGAATTGTTTGGTGTCTGAGGCTTTCAAACAGCTGCTGAGAATTGTTCTGGTCAAATGTCATCATCCTGAGATGGATGGCAAGCCCAGTTTCTGCAGCCATCTTCATATAAACCCCTTCATCTTGTTATGGATGAATAATCAGCAAAGCAGCTTCTATTTGAAGGCCACCCTGCAGCCAGGACTTAGAGATCAGTGGGGCCCCTTGGAAACACTGAAGATTTAGGATTTTAAAGCTCCATGTTAAAACTGGCTTTGTTGGAGGGAACAGGTTTTTCTTCATCTTGTCTTTAAAAAATAGCTCTGTGTGTCTCAGGGGTACAAATTTAAGAGTCAAATCCTGTGGGTTTGAATTAAAAGCCATTTAGATGACAAAATACTTCTGCAGGTTCCTGAGAGAGCAGATGCTTACCTGTGTGCAGGTAGGTATTATTTGACTTCTTAATGCCCAAGCCTGAGGGATAATAGAATTAAAGCAACTGTGTCACGTTACTTAGAATTTCCTTTTAATCTGGATCTAAAAAGATGTGATGCGACAGAGAATTCCCTGGGGATCTAAATAGTGGTTGGAGCTTTTGTTTTAAAAGCCGGATTTTTTAAATTAGATCCTAGATTAGAAGAAATAGAATACTGTGATTGTGTTTGGTTTTGTGACTGTGTTGAGTTCTACTCTTTCCTGATCCATGTTAACATTAAGGCTGGTGTTAATACAGGTGCTGGACATCTCATGTTGTACAAAATGAAGTAGCACAGTCCTTGTGATCTCCAGACCAAAAAGAAATACTTTCTAGAGAAAAGTGTTTGGGGGGCTATTAAGGGCCATTCTAAGTGCAAACTGGCAGGGGTGGCTGGAACAGAGGAGTTTTCTTTCCCCTTTCTCCCTCCTTTATGCAGGTGCTCACTGAAATAATGTTGCAGTGGGAGGTCTGGTGGGTAGATTTTGGAGTAGAAGTGATCGAGGAAGCATCTGTGTCTATGGAAGCTGAAGGGAGTTCAGGAAGCTCCCGGTCACCCAGGCAAAGGCGGATTTGACGGGTCAGCAGCCAACATGTGGTGATTTAAACTCTGTGCTGTGAGAGTTTTGTGCTGGTGTTGGTGGGAGATACACGACCCAAAAGTGTTCAGCCTTGAGCTTTTGATAGCCAGGTGAGCAGTGTTGCTGGGTTTTGTACTCCAGCTACAACAGCCATGCTGGAACTCAATTTTCATGCCATAATCGAAAATAATACACCAATACTGCAAATTATTTTATTCCACCATGTTTTTTGAGGTGTTGGTGTTCCCTGCGAGCCCTGTGGCTCTGCAGGCCCTTGGCTGTGTCTCTGCCCTCCTTCGAGCCAGCCTCCAAAGCCACAGCAGCCTTATGCCGACACCTCCCGCACCGCGATGGCCTCGGTGCGTTCATCCCTGTACCTTGGAGCTGCTCCATGACACCTCTGGGGCACCTGCAGGGCTGGCACGGGCCGGGCACGGCGATGAATGTGAGGGAGCCGGGCCTTGCGCGGCCAAATGGGTGGCAGGGGTGGGCGTTGGTGGCGCGATGGCCCCTTTGGTGGAGTGTCCTGGGCGGTGTCTGTGGGGACGGGGCCATGCGGGGGTCGCAGAGGCACCGATGGGGCAGCAGGCCCTCCTCACAGCCCGACCCCTCCCGGAGCCCCTCAGAGGGGCAGCGCCGCGGGGATTTTTGTCTCGCCTCATGTGCGCCTGAGCCAATCGCGGCTCGCCTGGGCTGAGCGACAGCCCTCCCGCCAATCACCAGCAAAAGGCCCCGCCGCCCACAGCCAATCACCGCAGAGCAGACGTATTGCTTCACCAATGGGCTGTCACCGGTGAGGCAAGGCGCCTCGGAATAGACGGCGGGGCGGGTCGAAGGGAAGAGTGGCAGGGCGCTGTCCAATAGAAGCTCGTGACTGGGTTTGAACCGCCCAATGAGATAGCGGTAGGTGGGCAAGGCTTGATGTACATATAAAAGGCGCGGCGGTGCGGGCGGCGGCCGCAGTTGTCACCGGCAGCAGCAAGGCCGGGCAGTAGGAGCAGCTCCATTCTCGGGACCGTCACTGCACAGAGCCCTTCCCTCGATCTGGCCCCTTCGCCATGACCACCACGGCCACGTTCTCGGGCATGGACCCCAATGGCAGGAACAGCTCCAGGTCCGCGGGGGGGCTCTGAGGCCGCTGGGACCCAGAGGGCGGCGGGACTGGAGGTCCCGGTGGGGGCATGTCCGGAGCGGCTCCGAGGGGGTGCTGAGGCGCGGTGTTGAGGCGGGGACACCGGCCAGGCCGGGGCTGGGAGCGTGCGGTTCCTCCTGGCCTCTCCCGGGCAGGTCGGCCGGAGGCGGGGGCGGCCGCGCCCACCCGCGGGGGCTGTGGGGGCATCCCGGGGCCGCGCCGTGCCCGGGGGAGGGAGGTGCGGGAGCTGCCGAGACCCGCCCGGACCGCTCGGTGCGCGAGTGCGGCCCCGCCGCCGCCGCCG
>WBMZ01016054.1:0-10230 GCA_013400975.1 Atrichornis clamosus
TTTATTTTATTTTATTTTAATCTTTTGGCCTGTTTTAACCATTATCTTGCTGATGAGCTCTGAGATTAGTTCTTTCACCAACAAAAAATTTGCAGTAGGAGCCCATTCTCTCTTAAACCTGTCAATGCATCTACCAAATAAAACCAAGCAAAAAATAAGTCACAGAAAGCTCACATTTTACTGAACTGCAGCAATTCCAACACAACAGAAGCCAAAGGAAACAAGGTTCCTTAGTGCTTCATTAGCTTTACGTAACAGATTCAAAGGGAAATGAGCACCATACACAAGAGCTGAATACTGTTCCAAATGCTCCAGATTATTTTCTAACTTGTATTTCTCATGAGCTGTATAAATTGGCCAACATCTGTGAAGATGCTAAAAGTGTTTCTGCTACTGGAAAATTAGAATATTCAACTTGTGCAGCCTGCCTTGTTTCTTTTCCCTCTCTTCTACCCTGCTGAGCCTGCTTCCAGCTCTGCTTCCATCTGCTTGTAGGTAATGTTAGCACAGTTCAGATTGTCCAAAACTACTGAACTTTGTCATACCATGGTAGTTTTAGAAGCAAGATGTTCTTTCGAGTCTAAGGTATTTTTTAATGTATATATATTTATATATGCCTATTCTTTGTACCAGAACTATTGCATAGACACATAATATGCTTTTTTCCCTTCTGCTGAGACCCTTGCATATTTATTGTTGTTCTCAGCTATACTTGGTTTCTGTGATTGAGTTCTTTCAGTTTAAACAATAAGTATTTAGAAGAAAAATGTTCGCAAGTGGGCCATGTGCTTTCCTCTTGTCTGGAATTTTTGTTCAATTATACAGCAGTCCATATCAATGGAACTGAGGCATTGAAGGGAGATACACACTATAAGCTCCAGATGGTAATGACTTAGGCAGTAATGCTAATGCTTTACAAATGTCTTTCCTGATCACAAGTTAATAGGACTGAGGAATTTTGGAGATCAGTGTGTAGTTTCTTTACAACTGCAAAATATATGCAATAAGTGCCTCTTTGTCCTAGGCTGAATTTTTATGAAGAAACAAGCTGTGGCTTTTTCCAGGGAAGCCATAATGAATTCCTCATTTTATATTTTTAGATCACAAGAGATAATTTACTTTCCCTTTTCTTATGGCTCTTGTCAGAATTCATGTTGCTTAATCTCCTTGCTCCTCTATTAAAACTCACCTCTGTATTTACCACAGGCCAGGAGAGACTAATCTTAGCTCCTAGTAATTAGTGCTTTTTTAGTTCTTTGTGCTCCGCGCATGGCCAACAAAGGCCTAATACAGAATGTGCATATTTTATCTTCACAGTAACAAACCAATCAACGAAGACTTTTTTCTTTCTCCATAATTCCTATTTTGCCCTTCCCCTTCCCCCCCTCCTCCGTTATATAAACCTGTGGATGTATTGAGCTAATAACACTAGGAACCGATTTAACTGTGCTAGCATAGTAACAGTGAGGACAAGAAGTGATAGCAGGAGGATTTCTGCAGAGGCTGAGCCCAAGGCTGACAGAAACATGTTTCGAGGGAACAGTGTTTCATCTGCTGCCAGACTGTGGCTCATTCCAGGGCTGTATTGAGCTGCTGCCAACGCAGCAGAGAAAGTCACCTCCCAGGACAGCGTGTGAAGAGTGCATCCAAATGGAGTGTAGGTACAGCTTGGGCTCTTGCTATTGACACTCCTCTCTATCCCCAACCTCAAACACATGAATAGCCTTCTTGCTTTTAAGAAGTATGCATTTTAGAAACTCATCTTACAGAAAGAATATATTCCTTCCTATAGGCTATCCTGTTGAGCTGGTGATAGCTCCCAATTGAAGCCAGCAGTCTCACAGCTTGTGAGACTTAGGAGCTCACAAGAGTCTCCCATCAATTCACTGTCCAGGAACAAAAAAAATAGCTTAATACAGTCTGCTTAGTAAAACATGCTGCTGTCGGGGAATTCAGAGTACTATGGAAGGGAGAAATATATTCTACAGGCTAACAACCCAGGCCAGTGCATCCTACATGTAGAGCCATGTCATGCAAAATCTTGAATTGCATAGAATCACAGAATGGCCTGGGTTGTCAGAGACCTTAAAGACCATCCAGTTCCACACTCCCTACTACGGGCAGGGACACCTTCCACTAGACCAGGTTGCTCCAAGCCCTATCCAACTTGGCCTCGAGCACTTTCAGAAATGGGGCAGCCACAGCTTCTCTGGGCAACCTGTGCCAGGGCCTCACCACCCTCACAGGGAAGAATTTATTCCCAATATCCAATCTAAACTGGCCTTCTATCAGTTTAAAGCTATGCCCTCCTTTTTCTATGCATGCCTTTGTCTAAAATCCCTCTCCAGCTCTCTTGTAGTCCCTCTGAGTACTGGAAGGGGCTCAAAGGCCTCCTTGGAGCCTTCACTTCTCCAAGCTAAACAGCCCGACCTGTCTCAGCCTGTCTCCATAGCAGAGGTGCTCCAGCCCTTGAATCATCTTTGTGGCCTCCTCTGGACTCACTCCAAGAGGTCCATGCCTTCTTATGCTGAGGACCCTATACCAGTAAGATAGGACCTCTTTTACCTGGATGAATAATTCTTATTTTAAGACTGTGCTGAGGAACTAAGACAGGGAGAAGTAAACAGTCAATTGATGCAATTTGGGAATACATTTGAAATAGTAAGTTTATTGCATTTTAATGCATGAGTTTTGACCCTTATAGAAAAGTTTGCCGCTGAAGACTGTTGGATGTAAATCTAAACCATAGATAGTTTTAAGAAAAATATGCAGGAATCCAGCTCTAATGCCAGACAACAGTTACCAACCATCAGCAATGGCTTTCTGCCATTAACAGGGAAGCATTCCTACTGTGTTTTCCTGTCTTGGAGTTCAAAGCATGAAGGTCTGTGCTCTGAAGTCAAATGGATGGGGAGAGTGGCGAGCAGTCCAGTAGAAACTCTGCTTAATTTTTGGATTTCAGTCCCCTTTCCTGTACTGCTATGAACACCCAAAACCATTCCCATTGTTTTCATGGGTTTTGATTTTCAACGCCAGCAGAGGCTGAATTGTTTCCGGAGGTAACTCCAGTAGTGCCTTTGGTTCGTGCAGAGTCACGGGGCTGATAAGTCGCAGATAAGCCTTTGGATTTTACTTGCCAGTAACCAAGGGATGGAAATGGTCCTCTTGCCCTTCTCTTATCGCCAATTGCATTTTGTGACGCGAAACAGGATCAAGAGCTGGACTTCGTCAAGCTGCACCTTGACAAAGATATATGGATGGGATTGCGAGCTTGTGGGATGTCACAAGCCATCTCCTCTAGTAAAAATACTCCTCAATTGATGGGCTGAACTGCAAAGGTGGTGAAAAGATGTAAGATAGGCACAGTCCACTGCTTCAGAACAGATAAGCCTGAATGACAAAAAAACATGGCTGAACAAGCTGAATATTTCTGAGTAAAAGTAGACAAAACCTGCAAAGTTAGTCATTGCAAATACTTTGTCTCTTGCATGCATGAAGTACAGCAACACTTTGCTAAATCTAGTGGAACAGAGTAGGAGCCATACTGTTCAGGGCAGGGGATTTGAAATCTCAGGAAATCCTATTTCAGAGACCTTCTCAGTTCTTAGCCTTGTGCTCAGGGAGTCTCCCTTCACCTGATGTGCTTTTGTTTTACT
Source organism: Atrichornis clamosus (assembly GCA_013400975.1). Taxonomy (NCBI): domain Eukaryota; kingdom Metazoa; phylum Chordata; class Aves; order Passeriformes; family Menuridae; genus Atrichornis; species Atrichornis clamosus. The sequence continues at coordinate 3,657 of WBMZ01016054.1, forward strand.
GAAAAATGTTGTGTTACTGATTCACCTTTGCTTCACCTTCTCTTGTGTTTTTAAGCTGCTTTCTCCTCTACCTCTTTCCAGTACCTTTTGAACTCATTTAACAGTTTCAAATACACCTGAAGGCAGAGCAGATGCATCTAATCTCTAGAAATGGCTCAATGAGGCTAATGAAAGTCACCAGCTGTCTGGAGGGAAGGTGTTCAAACTGATCTTCTTGTGGAGGGACACGCAACCTCAGGCTGTGGTGAGGACGCTGGCGGTTGTTCAAGAACATGTGGAAGAAACGTTGGATAGTTTAGGGGAAATAATGATACTGCCGAGGAGAGGGGTGTCAACAGGAGTAGTAAGGTAGTAGAGAAGTGGTTTAAGTCTTCAGGGACTTGCGGGAAATGGGGGATGAGGCAGTGGGAGTGATTACTGGGAACATATCACTGAGGACAAAGCAAGGACTGTTAATCTTGGATGGAAGTGTGTGTATGGGATGTAGGGCACAAATCCACAGGAACTCTTTTCTTATTCCACTGCGGGCAGGAAAACTTTTTTTTTTCTGGTGGCACCCAATTAATTGTGGTTTGGTTTGATAAATGTTAATGTATTCCTATGTCATAAAACTGCTGTGTTAGCATGTGTCTGGCTGCCATTTGTGGATTTGAAGCAGCAGTTTTGCTGTGCAAGTAGGTCTGCTCCTCAGACAATGGTGCATGAACTCGTGCTGACTTTTCCCTTTAGGTCAGCTCGCGGCCTTGCTCCTACAGGAGCTTTCTGTCGGCAAATCAGGAAGTAATTTTTCCCTCTAAGCAGTTTATTGCCACAGGGGAAAAAATGTCTTTTCTCACAGCTGGTTTTATGATATAAGATTTCTAAAAAGGCTTTTTTCCCCCTGGAATTATTTCAGGTACTGCATCATCCTTGTCGGTTGTACAAATCCATTTTCATGTAATTTCATGACAGTGGCTGTTTTAGCTGCTAAATTTTGATTAAAGCATTTTGGTACAAATATGAGCTGCCAGATAATCTGTATTAAGGTGCCTTCCAACCCAAACCATTTTCTAATTCTATGATCAAAGTCAAGGTGTCTGTGCTCAGTCAGTTTATATCTGCAGAATAACTGTGCTGCTGTATATGTTTCTAGAATGTGCTAAGACTTTAAATATGTTTCACAGTCCAGTAAGAAAAGCATCATTCGGTGATGGCTTAAATAATTTAATTTGCAGATTTCATAAATCTTTATTAATACTATTATTTTGCAACTTCTTTCCTTGACTGTGCCAGTCAACTAAAAGTAGGGCAAACAGGACTTGCAGATTTCAAGCTTCAAGTCATTAAGGAGTTAATGCACATAATTGATGAGCAAATGGGAAAAGCATACATCTGATAAATAATATGTGCAGAGAAATTGTAGCCTGCCTACAAAGAACCATGAAACAGAACTGAATGAGCAACAAAACTGGAAATATATTCAGTGGTGCTTCAATTATTTTTGCAAGCATCCAAGATCAATAAGGGTATAAACTAGAGATTACAGCATTACATCAGCATTAATAGAATGCCCCTCACTTTATATTTAAAAGTAGTTACCATATGGTTACTTCTGAGTCCTGCTGTGACTCTGGTTTTGATGGAGCATATGTTTCTGCTTCCTATCTCCTTTGGTTTAAGTGCACAGCAAATCGAACTAGTTTCCTAGCAGCTGGGTCTGTATCCCTGGTATCTCAGCAGGGCAGCCTACCCAAGGATCATTATATCACTTAATGGAAACTTCTTAGCTCTGTGCAGTTTTCTTTGGTGTAAGCACTCTTCTGAAGATCTGAGTGTTCTTGCATCAGGTGAGGAGACTGCAGAGATGTTTTTTGCTTGGATGCATTGCTCTGTTCCACAGTTCCTGTGCTCCTCATATGTCTTTCCATTTAGTGACCTTGCTCCAGCTGTCCTGGCCAAGGGATAGGTGAACCAGCTCATTTCAGAGTTCATTAGCAGTGCTCCAAGCATCAATTAGTAGTGAAATAAGAGCATGGTGGTGGGTAGTTGGATAACCATACTTTTGCACAATGAATCATTTTCATCTGCCCTCAGGGACATGAGAAATTGTCTCCAAAATGCTTCAGCCATATACTCAGAGAGATGAAATCTCTGTTCTCCATCACTTCAGCATGTTCTGCAGTAAGGAAATCACCCGCTTGTCCTGTGCTGTTGGATCTGGAACAGTTAATCACGAGAGCGCTGCTGAGGCCCTGAGTAGAACAGAACAACAACAGAAACCCCTCTGACAAACCCAGCCTCAAAATAAAGAGCAGGGATACAGAGCTGCAGTTTTATTTTCCAAATGAAAGTGAAGAGCCCTGTAGTTAAATTCCTGCATTTGAAGTAGTATTGGATGTGAAAGCTTGTGCAGATGAGTGCAGGAGGAGTCCGACTGACTGTCAGCTTTCATTTCTCACTCAAAGGATGTTTCTCTCTTCATGTAGTGTGGATCAGAGTGGCTGCCACCCAGGGGGCCACTCCACATCACTCTGGGTATTCATGACAGTAGGAGGGAGTGCTGTAGAGGAATGCTTTGGCTCGGCACGCGATGTGGGATGGTGCCAACCACTCACGTGGGGGGAGCCTCCCTGGGTCTCCGCTCAGTAATGATATAGTAAAAATGGAAGAACTTAAGTGTAAATACCTGAAAGTCACAATACAGGACATAGAAAATGTGAGTTCTTGTTGATGATGCTTTGGGTCACACTTGCTTTCTGGCAAACAGCAGCAGGAATAGTTGGTTCTTCCACTGACATGAACTTTTCAAAGTGAAAGGATTTCACGTGGCTTTTCTGCACATCTCGTGCTGCTATTTCTCAGCGTTTCTGTTCCTTGTCTGTATGATGGGGACAGATACCTTGCTTTTCCATCCCCTGTCTTTTGTGTCTGTCCCTATTACATGCTGATTGTGACTGATGTTGTCTCTTACCAGTGTGTACAAAACTCACCTGATCTCCAGGTTGGCTGAATACTAATAAAAGGGCTAATAAAAGCCATCTCTATAAATACAGTTGAGGCTGTGATCATGTGGATTCTCCTTCAAGAGTCTGTTTTCTATGAAGAAACACTCTTAGTAAAAACAGGCGAACAAACCCCTGCAAAAAGATAATGTTCAAGACTGTAAATGTGGTTATTTATCAATTTTGGTTCTTTTTCAGCAGACCTTGCAGAGAGTTCCCAAAAGCTGTCAGCACAAATATGGTTATGGACCGACAGCCAACTCCAATTCCCCCCAAACCATAAAATAAATTAATTCTCTTTCAGTCCTTCTGGAACACAGTAAGGTGGTAAACAGAAGGAAACTGGATCCCATTTGCTACTCTGTGGGATTTTGTTTGGCTGGTTTTGTTCTTTTTTACTAAAAAGATGCATCCTAGCTGTATGTACTAACAAGTTTAAAAAAGAAAAAAAAGAATTATCCCCAATGTACTTCAATCAGATACGAGACTGGGGATTAAGAGGAGCTTTAGCCTCAGCTCATTAATTGTGCAGGCTAAGGATGTACAAGCAGTGCTTTTTTGTAGCTTACCTTCCCTGTGCTGTGGAGTGAAAGAGTCCCAAGCTACTCTGTGTAGTAGGTATTGCAGACATTCTTTCATGTTTGTAACATACATAGAAATCCTGGGCAACTTGTGTCTCAGAAATAGCAAGTATCTTAGAATATTTAAATGAAAGTTTAAATTCATTGAAATTATTCCTGTGGTTTAGAAGGTGATGGTCTTGATTATAAGGAGAGATGGGTACAGTGTTCACAGAGTGCAGGTTACTAAACTATGTCAGTCCTTTGTTTCTTGCCAAGAATTTTGAATTACATGTGAGCATATTTAAAAATTAAAAATCCATCAATTAATCAGAAGTGATAAAATATTTAACCAGTGTATTGCAGAGTGCAGGTCATTCAGACTAATGCAATAAGTATGTTGCCCATTTTTCAGTTTTCATGTGCTGCTGAGGACGTCGGGACGAGCTCTGTGCCAGGCTGGTCCTGCCTCAGCACCTGTGGGGGGGAATCCAAGTTGTGCTTTGGCTCTAGACCATCTCTCTGCTCCCATGCGTAAAGAGCAACCCCCACTCCCTTCCTGGTTACAGTAATGTTCTTTCCCTTTTCACAGCAGGAAAAGCTGCTCAGCGCAATAAACCTCATCACCGTCCCAGTCAGGCAGTGGCCCCTGGTGACCTGCCCTCCCTGGAGCTGCAGCAGAGAGGCTGGAGGCTGGTGAGGTGTGGGAGGAAGAGACAGCCTGACCCAGAGAAGGGGGTTAATGCAGCTTTCCCAGGGAGTAGCTGAGATGGGTCGGTGTGCTCCACGTGTCACAGCAGCAACACCCTACCTGGAGGCTGTCCCTGGTTGTCTTTTACTGCTTGCCTTTACAGTGAAGAATCAGGTTCTGCTGAAAACCAGCATGTAGTTATTTAATCTGTAAAAAGGAAAAAATGCTCTTCTTAATATAAGATGTAGTACAATAAAATAGTAAATACATAGAAAAAAATGGTAGTAAATAGGTATGATAATAATGTATTCCTGTGTAGCATTAGGATTTTTTTTAAAGTACTAACCTGTTTTGTGACCAGTCAGGAAAATTAAATACCTGATCTCTCTCACTGTTGAGTATTGAACTGCAATTATTAATTGCAGGAAATCTTTTGATGAGTTACATTCAGAAATTCTTTTGTGTTTTGCAAGTCACAGTGCAAGTGGGCTTATATTACTGATCATGTCTGTCCTAGCTGTCCTAACAAGTTCCCTGGAAAGCGTTAGCCTTTCCATAAGACTGAGCTTTGCCTTATAAGCTCTCTGGCAGTTGTCGTGCAGCCTGTTGGCTGGAGCTGTCAGAATGTCCTGGTTTACTTGTGTATCAATTGGCTCTATCCAAGCAGCATCTGCTGGAAACCTGCTGCTGCAAGTGGAAGTTTGCACTTGAAATGATAGTGGATCAGATCAACACATTGCTGTGCATCTTGATCGTTAAGTGGTTGGGAGTCAGAAGGAAAACCAGTATGATATTTTATCTTTGAATATAAATTTGCAGGTAGATTAATACTAGATTAATAATCTGAAAAAATGCATATATAGGTTAAAATGCTATACCACCTTTTCTCAGCGCACAAAAATATTTGTCTTTTATAATACGCTATAATAATTAACAAGGACATATCTGAGATTTAAAGACTGTCTTCTAGGATATGCTGACTGATGTGAATTAGCCAAAAGCAGCAAGATGAATTGTGCAGCTAACCCAATTAATCTTCTTTACTTTTTTTGCTGCAGTGTTTTAAAATAAAACACCCCAAACTTTCCCATTATCTTTAAGAAAAATGCTTCCACATCAGGGACTTGAGAAGGAAAGCTCTTATTGTAAGCTTGCAGCAGGGCATCAACGCTCACAAGCCAGGAGAATAATACTATGGGCAAATTGAGCAAATGTCCTTGCCTCTCCAGTCAGCCAGTATTTGAAGGGTATTATCCTTGCTAAACTTGTCATCCACTTTAAATGGAAGTTGGACTGAAAATGTACATTCTCTGCTTAGTGTGACTTTTGAAGAGTTGCCTCTGCAATTTTAGAGGTTGGATTTAATTCTTTAAGACCTAACTTTGCTGCAGCTTTATTTAATCTCTGTTTATTTGCTTTGCCATTCTCTAGCTTTATAATCTAGGAAGTGTGTAAGGAAACTACTAATGAATAAGTAAACAAGAAACATCTTGGAGGGAAAAAAAAGCTGAAAAGCTGAATATCAAATAAGATTCAGGAAATGTCTTTCTTGAAGTAATCAGAAAATAACTGCTGCTACTGTATTTTGAGGAGCAGAAATAACCTTTTTGACATGGTATAGAAAGGGTAATGTGCTAGAATATTTAATGAAATTTAGGGAGGGTCATCCTCTCTAGCCAGTATATTCCACATAATAAAAACTTGAATTGTGAAAGCTTCTGCTTGTTGTTGCTGTCAGTTGCCCATTTGACTCCTCCATTTTGTCCTATTATAGTCATTTCAAAGCTGGATAAGCCTAAATGTTTTTAAGTCTCATAAATACCATTGCTTCCTCATCCAGAGACTTCATTACCTAAATTTCTTTCAACCGTTAAATAGGAACTGCAGCCCTCAACAGGCTTAGTCAAGTCAACTGACACAGCATAAGAGGCACATTTGCCCTTTTAATGTGTATGTAATTGTCTTAGTTCGAAAGACAGATACCCGCCAAGGAAGGTGGGAACCTTCCTGGGAGGGGAGAAATTACCCCTTCCCCCGAATTACTGTACCTCTGGAAATCACGAGGCTTTCTGAGCACAAATGTGGAAAAAGGAATAACAGTTCTTTACTAAAGGTGTATCTATGACACAGCAGAACAAACAATAACAATAACAACAATAGGAACCAGTAACAAAACTTTTCCCGCCCGTCACGTGGTTTTCCCTGTGGTGTAGTTGCAACCACACTCGGCAGGGGGCGCTGTTGAGGCAGGCACAGCGGAGGGGCTGTAACGAGTCCCCCACGGGTGCAGGGGGCGCTCCCGCGCGTTCTCAGGGAACAGCCACGACTGGGTGACTGTGCCG
>WBMZ01016055.1:0-20435 GCA_013400975.1 Atrichornis clamosus
AGCCACATCCCTGGAATTTCAATATCCTGCCAGCTCTTTAGCCTCAAAAAAATCCCAGAAACATTGAGGGCCTGCAAACATCATGATACAAACAACATGTGGGCAGCGATGGAGCTGGGGTTGGGGGCGATGAGAGGAGCTGCAGCTCTAGGGACCCCCACACCCTGGCTGTTCTGCACAGCGGGGCGCGGGAAGGGGATGTGCCATGGGGCCAGGGAGTGCCCCTGGGGGGGACCCTGTGGGCTGCTTTTCCAAGGGCTTTTCAGCTCTTTTAGGCTATTCTCAAGGACTCTGGGGCTCACTTCCCAGACTGAACAGCTTTTGGCACCCACTTTTGCAGGTGCAGAGCAACCCAGGACTGGGCTACCCTGGTCCCCCAGACACCTTCCATGTTCTCTCCCCAGCCCACATACTCCTTTCACTTCTGGTCCCAGCAGGGGCCATTTCTTTCCAGGGCAGACACACCCCCTCTCCAAGTGGGGATTTCCCCTTTTAAACCCTCTCTTTTGGCCAACAAGACATAGCATCCTTAGCTCTACACCCCCACCCATCCCACTACCAGGAGAAGATCCCAGCCTCCGCACTTTCTCCCATCTGACCCCAGAGAGCTGAAAATTGCTGTGTTGGGTGCATGCAGCAGTCCCGATCCCTTATAGCCCTGGCAAAGTGACGTGCCCAAGTATGAAGGGACAGGTGGTGGCACAGGCAGGGGTGGGACCTGGATTAGGGTGAATGGCTTTCAACTGGAAAAGAGAGGTTTAGATGAGGTGTTAAGCAGAAATTCCTCCCTGTGAGGGTGGTGAGGCACCAGCACAGGTTGCCCAGAGAAGCTGTGACTGCCCCATCCCTGGAGTGTCCAAGGTCAGGTTGGATGAGCCTTGGAGCAACCTGGGATTGTGGAAAGTGTCCCTGCCCATGGCAGGGGGTGGAATGAGATGGACTTTAAGGTCTCTTCCAATCCAAATGAACCTGTGATTCCATGATCTCCCCATCCAGCATCCTGACCCATCACATCATGCTGTGCATCATGCTGACCTCAAGACCCAGCTGCAGTGGGCTTCCAGTTCCCCCCATCCAACAATCTGTGCACATAAGGGGGTTGGGGTGTGTGTATAGAGGAGTTTTAATTAGCTAATAATCTTTAATAGGGTTTAATTGCCTTGTTATAAAAGGTAATTACAGCAATACATCAATTAGAGCTGTAAAATTAATAGATTTACCAGTTGTATTTATCGAGGAGCTGCGACAGGCAGCGCGCAGCAGCCGGGGCAGCGCCGGTGCTTCTGCTCTGATATCCAGCAGTGGGAAGGAGGGCGGCTGCCAAGGTGCTGTGGCGTGGATTCTGCCCCTCCACCCAGGACAATCTGGGAACCACCAGCCCCAGCAAACTGCCCCATGACCAGGAGCCAAGCAGAGGAGATGGACAGATGGACAGGCCAAATGGGAGGATGAGGCTCTGCAGGTGCAGGCTCAGGCTCACGGGGTCCCTGCAGTGTCTCTTGGGGACACTGGAACAAGTCACCTCTGCTCTGCTGGAACGCCTGAGATGGGAACGGCTCTGTCTGCCTGCACTGGGGCATATGTCTGCCCACAGCAACCACTGTGGGGACGCCCATGTCCCCCCACATTCCCATGCTTCACTCTCAGGAAAAGAAACATCCCTATAATCCAGGGTCTGAATCCCTTTTAGAAGACAGCAGGGACCCTTGGGTGCAGGAACCCCTGGGTACAGCAGCAGAGACAGAAGCCCACCCACAGTGCCGGACAGAGGGGAATGTTCTCTGGGATGTGCAACCTGCTCTGCGTCCTCCCAGACCCTCCCAAACTCTGAGCGTGGTTGGGCTGCCAAGTGGCAAGAGGTGACCCAATGGAAAATGAATCTCATGGCTTCCTACAAGGGAAGGGCTTTAAAGGAAAAGCTGTTCTGGTGCCGTGTTGCTTTGTGACTCCATTATCCAACCCATGGGTTAAGTATGTGGGGGATTGGGGGTGAGATGCTGAACCCTCCTGCCTCTTTTCCATATTTGCTGATCCTTCTATTGAGCAGGATCAACCTATTTTCCATAAAGTTAGTAAACCACACAAACATCTGCTCGAAACATCCCATTTCACTGAAAGGAGTGAGTTACTGAGAGTAAGATCCCAAAGAAGCCAGTTTCCTGCTCCCCAGCACTGCGGGGTTGGGGTCACGCTCACATTCTCACGACCAGTTTTCCCAAAGCAGTGAGCTTGGCACGTGCAGGAAAAGCCGAAAGACAATGGGCTGGCACCAGACCAGGCCGGCGTGGGGCTCACACACGCACACACACCAGCCTGGGATGTGCCCCATTAAATGGCACCTTGGAACAGCCCCCAAACCCACAGTGACCAGCAGGACCCTGGCTTACCCCCATCAATCCCGAGAGGGGACTCAAAGGTGTTAAAAAATCTCTTTGTGGTTTGCCCAGACACCTGAGGCAAATTAGGGGAACCTCAGCACTGCTGCAAGTTAGTGTCTGCTTCCCACTCTGCAGCAGCAGAGTCATCTCAGCCATGGAGGGAGCCAGTGCACTCGGTGGGCACACGGTGCCTGGAGGCAGAGCAGGGAGCAGGGGCTTCACAAACAAACCAGCAGAGCTGCCTGCGGCGATTCCCGCCCCGCTCTCACCGTTTGTGCTATAAAGAGTCTAAACCAAGGATGTCCCTTAGGAAATTGCCAGGCAGGGATGGAATGTCCCTTAGGATACTCCCAGGTAGGGAAGGGCTGATCAACGCAGGGGCTGGGGACCCCTCTGGAGCTCCCCAGCCAGTCCTGTGGCGTTGCCTCTCCAGCCTGCGTGGCCGGGGATGTTGGGACAGGGATGTGGTTCGCAGGGCCACGGAGGTTTTCCTCCAGCACGGTCCGTGCCGGCTCACCCTGGCATGCAGAACGCCGGAGCCGCCGAGCCCCAGCAGGCCCGGCAGCCACAGGCAGGATGTGGATCTGCCTGCCCTCATCCCGGGCCAGAGGAATCCCCGGCTGTGTCAGCGGGGTGGCAGCTCACCAGTTTCCTTGCAGGTCAGTGGAGGTTCTAGGGGATGTTTGTGCAGAACGGAGCTGGAAAGGATCCAGGCCATTGGCAGGGTTCAGCTCTCCCGAGTGCCACACTGAAGGTGGATAAAAGCTGTCCTGCCTCCAGGGCTCACCACAGCCCTGCTGAACTTCCCCAGCATCCTCCAGGATGCCAGCCCAGCCCCAAACCTGGCCTCAGGCCCCAAGTCCCTGGATTGGCAGTGCTCCCGGCATCCAGGGGAAGTCCCAGGATGGGCATCTGCTGGTGCAAGAAACTGCAGCCTGGGGCTGCTGCTGCTGCTCCTGTGGTAAAACATGCTAAAGGATCTCCACTTCTTGGGGCCTTAAGGATCCCACAAGAAGTATATCTCCAGGAATGGCTTCAGGATGAATTATTCCCACCTCTAGAGTGACATCTCCCACTTCTGTACTTCACCCATGTGCACAATGTCCTGCTCTACCTTTCTGCTCCAGCTGCAGGGATTAAAACCCACTTTCGACTGGGGGCTGTAGTGGAGAGCAGCTCAGGCCTCATTCCTGCACTCCTGCAGCCCTGGGGAAGGGATGGGGACAGGGACAAGGCATGTGAGCTGGGACAGTGCCGAGACAGAGCCCCACACTGGCTGTGCAGATATTCACATCCCTCTTCACTGACTTTGAAAGGGAGAAAGGGGAAGAGGCCTTGGCATGTGCCTCCTGGCAGGCTTAGTGCAGAGGGAACAGAGTGGACACATCCTGTGTTTCCAAAGAGCATCCCACCTCCCTGCAGTCCTCCTGCTGTTCCAGTTCCTCAGGTGGTGCCACCTTCTCACAGCTGGGGGTGGCTCTGTCCCTGCTTGGCAGCTCCCCAGGGAAGGTGCCGTGTCTCCAGGTGTCCATGATCACCCAGGAGCAGAGTGGATGGACCATCCCACAAAGGCAGAAGGAAATCAAGCCCCATCAAATCCAGCTACCAGCAGCTTGAGGTCTTCTTACACCAGAGGTGTTTTATAAATTCACTGCTCCTCCAAACCCAGCATCTCATCCCTGTTTGTCCTTTGGCCACCCTGGATCTGACAGCAACAAACCCCTCAGTGTCAGCACATCCTGCCAGAAACATCCCAGACATTTTCTCATATAAAATACAGTGTTAACTTCTTTCAGCTCAGAATGACAGGGACATGTAAGTTCCATTCTTCCATTCTTTCCTCCTAAATCTGCCACCTTTGCTATTGCGGAGGCAACTCTGAGCAATGTTAACAAGCTCAGAGAGCAGGATTTGATGGGAAAAACATAGAATTTCAGAAAATCCTGAGTTGGAAGGGACCCACAAGGATTATGAGTCAAACTCCTGACCCTGCACAGGACAACGCAACCATCCCACCCTATGCCTGAGAGCATTGTCCAAACGCTCCTGGAGCTCTGGCAGCCCTGGGGCCGTGACCATTCCCTGGGGAGCCTGTTCAGTGCCCGAGCACCCTCTGGGGGAAGAAGCTTTTCCTGATATCCAGCCTAAACCTCCCCTGACACAGCCCCGGTGGTTCCCTAAGGGAATTCTCTCCCTGTTCTGAGGCTCATGCTCCCCATGCACTTGGAATGTTGAGTATCCCCTGGCTCCTGCAGTGGGAGAGCTGCTCAGATCCCACTGGGGCTGCAGCCTCTGGGGAGAGAACCTGAGCCTGCACTGCCCGGCAGTGATGGGCACCAGGCCAGGGCATGGGCTGTGGGGGCTGCTGAGCACCTTTCACCCTCTGCACCCTCTGTATTTCCTGGAGATGCACCATCGCTGCCCAAATCCCAACAGCAGGGAAAGTTGCACTGAGCAAACCCCGCCAGTCCCGACAGGTGTGTCCACAGCCACTCCCATTCATTTCCTTCCACAGAGCTTTCTGCAGCAGGGCTGTTTTTCTGCTGTTTATGACACCTCTCCCTCCTGGCCGCCTCAGCGTTCCTGCTGGGGCAGAAGGGAGCAGGATGAGGCCGGTTGGCTTTGCCACATTTAGTGATGCAATAAGCCAAATTTAAAAATTTGCACTCAAAATAGCACAAAACACAAGTGCTGGGGGAGTCCCACAGATTAAAAGAGAAAACGAAACGGGTTCAGTTGTAGAAATGAGAGCAGGACGTTGCATGCAACCACAGTCAGGGCATGGTGCAGCAAGGGAGATGCGGGACTCACTATCACCCCTGCACAGTCAGAACAGCCCCGAGGCTGCTCTCCTCTGAACTGGGGAGTACAAGTCTTCTCCCAAAGCAGGGCGAACAAACCTGCTCTGTGGGGGAAGCTCTGGATATCACTCTGGGGAGGAGTCCAGAGCTCCAAAATGTCCTTGGGGAAACCCTGGGATGTGGTTTGCAGGGAGAACCCGGGGCTAGAAGCACGGGGCAAAGCTGGAGCAGCCACATGGCCAAGGCTCACCTGCGCTGCTCATCGGAGCTGCTCCTGCAGCATCCCCAGGCCCGTGGGCAGAGAAGCAGTGGGAGTTTTCTTAATGGGGTTTGGACGTAAAAGACAGCAGAGGCTGCAGATGAACAGATTAACATCAAAGGAAAAATGCGATGAAAAAGCACTTTGTCCCCGTTTGTCCCAGGCAGGAGAGGCTGAGTGGCCAAATAGGCCCTGCTGGCCTCACCATGAATCACGCCGTGGTGACGAAGCCAGCAACGGGCTGTTTGTTTGCCTGTTGCCAAGGGCCCTGTGGCTGCGGGTTGGGATCTCTGAGCCCTGTGGTTCAGCCACTGTTTCAAGAGGGTTTGGGATGGGGAAGCCAGGGAGATCCCTGCTGTAATCTGAGGAGAGAGCTGAGGCCAGACAGTTGGGTTGGACTGGGCAGGATGGAGCCTGTGGTACCAGAGGAAAAGGGGCTGTGCTGGCTGGAGACCCTGATTGCTGCAGAGACCAGGAGGATGGTGGCTGTGGGGGCCAGTGGGACCTGGAGCAGAGGGTGTTGTGACACACACCAGCCCCAAGAACCACTGCACAAGAAGGGCTGGAGGACAGACCCCACTGGGAATGACTCACGGACAGTCAGGAAACACCATTGGCTCCAACGACAAAGGCAGAGAGCACAAAACAGCCTTCCTGTTCCATGCTGGAGGTGAGTTCCTCCTTCCACTGCTTCCACTTCTACCTTTGCACTTCTCTGTATACAGCCTGGCTCCACTCACCAGCCACTCAGATCTGCCTGGTCTGCAGTGCTCAGCCCACGTCATCCTAAAACATCCCCTCCACCCTCCAGTGAGGCATGGGATCCTCATCTGTCCATGGTGTGCAGGTCTGTGCCTCAGTTCCTCCATTTGCCAGGCTGGGATCAGCACATTCTTCCAACATTTTTCCATCTTAACACCTGGGGGGTTCTCTACATAGAGATGTCTCTTCAAGCATATACAAGCTCAGAATCACAGATTGGATTGGAGTGGAAGGGACCTTAAAGTCCATCTTGTTCCACCCCCCTGCTCTGGGCAGGGACACCTTCCACTATGCCAGGTTGCTCCAAGCCCTGTCCAACCTGGCTTTGACCACTTTAAGGGATGGGGCAGCCACAGCTTCCCTGGGCAAACTGTGCCAGGGCCTCACCTCCCTCACAGGGAAGAACTTCCTAATATCTAACCTAAACTCTTATTCAGTTTAAAGCCATTGCCCCTTGTTCTATTCCCATGATCCCTTCCTTTCCTGATTTCTTACTCATGTGGATTGAGAGCTCTTGCAGTCTATGGAAAGTATCCTTAAAGTCCTGCCAACTCTGTTCTGCCCCCTGGTCCCCAAGGGCAGTTTCCCAGGAGATTGCATCAACCAACTCCTTGAACAGCTCACAGTTTGCTTTCCTAAAACTCAGGGTCTTAACTTGAATCTTTGCCTGTCCGACAGCCCTCAGGGCTGTGAACTCCACTGGTCACTGCAGCCCAGGCTGCCTCCAGTCTTGATGTCACTGAGGAAGGAGCTCACTTGCATTGGTGACCAGCAGGTCCAGTGACACATCCCCTCTGGCCTCCCACACATGGCCTCTTGCAAAGCCAAGCCCTGCTCTCCTATGAGGATGTTGGAAATGACCGTAATGCAAATAAAACTATGTATTATTAATGATTATACAGCATCATCCACACCGCAGGTCCTGCACAGCCCTCTGCTCTGCCAAGCATGAGGGTGGTGAGGCCCTGGCACAGGTTTCCCAGAGAAGCTGTGGCTGCCCCATCCCTGGAAGTGTCCAAGGCCAGGTTGGACAGGGCTTGGAGCAACCTGGGATAGTGGAAGGTGTCCCTGCCCATGGCAGCATGGTGGAACAAGATGGCTTTACAGTCTCTTCCAGCCCAAACCAGTCCGTGATTCTGTAACCCCCAGGGTCTGACCAGGCGAGGGGTTTCGATGGGACACACGGCCAGGCCCATCCCAGTTCCCCTCTCTGGGGCAGTGAGAGGCCAGCCCAGCCGCAGTCCCCGTGGGGCTCTGCATCGGCAAAGCCACGGCACCAAACCCTGTCTCACGGGGCAGACTCGCACCCCCAGACCCTGCAGCCGCCTGCCTGCGCCCCCAGGCCAAGGCGAGCCTCCAGCGCCCGGGAGGTGACGCCAAGGTCACTCCGGCTGTGCTCTGCAGCAGGGGCCGAGCCAGCCGGGGGCCGAGGCCCAGCTGAGCACAGCTCGACTCCCGGCAGGGCACACGAGGGATCGGCAGCTCCATCTCGTGTCTGACGCCTGCAGCACAGAGCGGGAAGCCCAGCCCCGGGACAATGCTGGCTACGGCGGCTCCTCTACCCGTGTCCCCATGGGTGAGCTCAGGGGGCTGCCCTAACCCGCGGCCAGCCTCACCCTGTGGCTTCTGAAGGAGGCTGGGACTCGGGACAGAGGTGGTACACGGCTCTGAGAAGTCCCAGGCTGGAGACCCAGGGTGGCATGGGGATCGTCCAGCTGCCATCCAGAGCCCTAAGGCTCCCAGCAGCCCAGGGGTGCTGGCCTGCAGGGATGCCAACCCCTCGCTACCCCTCTTCACGGACCCCTGCTCTGGTGGCAGAGCACGTGGCACCGAAAGCACAGGCACGGATTCGTTTTTACAGGCACGGGGCCAGGGCTGAGAGACTGCTTCTCATTAGGGCAGCAGAGCTGGGAATAAGTGGTCCCGAGCTCCCATACCAGGCTGGCGTCTTCCCAAGGGGCTGAGGAGAGAAGACATCCCTCGCCAGGGTCTGCACTGCCATCAGCACTCGTCCCTGAGCACCCAGGGCAGCACCGTGTTGGGGGGAGCATCTCCTTGACTCCGGTTTGGGGAGGAACAACCGTGTCCTGACCCCAGCAGTGGAAGAGCAGTAGTAGCAGAGCCTGTGCCTCCCTCAACCACCCCACGGCAACCTGGTGCTCCCTCCAGGCCGTTTGCCAACAGCAAAGAGAGAGGAAAAAGGCTCCCGGACAGCAGATAGTCCCGGTGAGCCAGCCAGGAGACGGGACACGCTGCCAACAGCGCTGCTGGGTGGAAGCAGGAATCAGAAACCAGCTGCAGCCCCCGCACAGAGCGAGCGAACGTGGTGCGGCTGAGGAGTGGGTGGGACAGGGATGGGGATGAACACGGTGCCCTGAGCAGGGGGCCATTGAGCAGGACGCACACTCCATCGGAGATGTGGGATGCAAGCAATAGCTCCTGCATCCCAGCCTCTCCTCACAGAACATGCTGGACACAGAGCCAGGCTCCTGGCTCTGTGCTTCTGGGATGCACCCATAGTCCCTCCTGCCTCCTGATGCCTTCCAGCCCAGCTGCAGAGCCCCAGCATCTTCCCCCGAGCAGAAAACACTCCACTGCTCTTGCCGGCACATCACTGGTGCCCGGATCTCGTTGCTCCCACGGCAGAGCGCCAGGTGATCCGGACGGTAACACTGCAGGTGTTGGGCTGACGGCAGCACCTCCCGCTGCTTGGGGAGCTGGCAGGACAGCGCCAAGGCTGCTCCGGTTTCCAGAAACAAGATCTCCAGGGAGGCTGCCTGGCCCAAGCACCAACTGGCAGACGTGGCAGGCAGGGTGGTGGGGATGGCCTGGCAGCGAGGTGCTGCTCTGCTACACCGTGACCCTGTCTGCCACCATCGCCTTTTCAGCACCACCGAGGACTCGGTGGGACAGGAATGAAGATGGGGATTTTGGTGTTGCCCCAGCCAGCCTAGTCCCCAGCATCTGCCCGCTGGCACTGACTCTGCAGCTGGTCTAAGAAAGGGAACAGGCCAGGCACAGCCCAAGGTGCCCACTGCATCTCCTGACACTGGGGTCTGGGACAGGGCCCCATGTGTCCTGAAAGGGCAGGAAGGGGCTCAGGCAGCTAGGGGGCTCTTTGCCCAAAGGCTGAATTCCTGCCATGTGCAGGAAACTCCTCCTTGCACTAAGACACTCTCTTCCAGGCAAATCCAGGGTGGAGCAGTGTAAAACCTAGGAATAGCATTGCTGCCCTGGGTGCTACCCCCTCTCCTGACCCACTGCCTCCTCCTTTGGCATGGCACAGGAATGGGGTGATGCTGTCCTGAGCCACCTTCATGCCTCTGAGATGCTGAAACCAAAGAGTGGGAGATTTCAGCCAGGGGGGTGCAGTGAGAGTCTCCTGGATTTGCAAAAGCAGGACAAGGGCTGCCCTGCGTTCCATAAAGGGCTCTGAGCCCACGGCAGTGCTGAGCCCCAACCGAGGTGAAACACCACAGCTGGGGCTATGGAAACCTCAGGAATTGCCTCCCAATTCCCTTCCCCTTTCCCTCCTGGCTGTGTCCACGTGACAAACCCACAGCCCCTGTGCATTTGGCATGGCCCTGTGCCCCACGGGTGGCCAGAACCCAGGGAGCTCTGGAGAGGCAGAAGATGTTCCCACAGCCAAGGCAATCTTGGCATTTTGGGAAGCATGCAAGCAGTCTGCAGCTCACACTTGGATTTACACTGCTTGGATGGCCTTTTGCTGCTTGCTGAGGATCTGGCCCCTTGGCAGGCTCCGAAATGATCCCAAGCCCCCCTGCTTTGTTATTAAATCAAATCCATCTGGCCTCGACCACGGATGGTTGTTATTTGAGATCCCTCTCCGAGTGGAGCTGGGATTAGCTCCGGGCATGGGGGATTCTCCCTCCCTCCCTCTCTCCCACCACTCCCAGCCCTCCTGCCTCTCTCTTTTGTGTTTCTCCACTTCTCGAAGAGCAGGGGGAGGCGCGGGCGCGTTCAGCAACGTTTGTGCAGCGCGGAGCTGCACGGGTGTCCCCGCGGGACCACGGTGCCACTGCACTCCCAGTGGGTTCCCTCTAGACATACCTGCACCCCACATCCCTGCAGCAGGGCAGTCAGAGCCCCCTGAACCCTGCAAACACCACAGCTGGCACGGGGAGTGACAGTCACATGGGGCTTTGTTCCAGCCACCTGCCATCCCCATTTCTGACCCCAAGCTGCTGAAATGCTGCCAGGAGTTGCTCTCCTCAGTGACATGCTGGGCTGAGCATGGTTATCCTCTCTCCCAGCCCCAGGAACCCGTTGCCCCAAGAAAGTGGGGTGAACCGGAGTGGTGTGGGATGTGCTACTGTGGAGCAAGTGCTTTGAGCTTTACAGCAAGTGCCTTGAGTGCTGCTGCTTGCCTGGGTGTCACTGCTGGTGTTCCTTAAGGTTGCAGTTTCCAAACCCCCACTGAGGAGCTGCTGGATCAAGCCTTTGACTGCAACCTTCATGAAGACGATGGATTTCCACTGCTCTGACAACACAGAAAGCAGTGGGGAAATGGAATTGGTTATGACCTCCCCTCACGAGGCAGAGGCTGGGGACCCAGCCAGCATGGGGATGCGCACCTGCTCCCGGCGCCACCCTTAGGGCCACCTGGACCAGCAGGGACAAGGCAACAGCAAGTCTGGCTCCAGCCCTGCAGGGACCCCTCCAGGTTGGGCAGATGGAGCTGTGGTCCCCATGGGCTTTCCAGTGCTGTGCCCTGAGTTCGGGCTGCCAGCAATTAGTGCTCCAGCTTGTTTTGGAGCGATTGCTGGACATGCCCTGACCCACCACTCCTGGCTTAGCCTCACCTTGGCCTCGTGCATTTTCTCTGCTATAAGCTTGTCTCCCAAGGACACAGCCCAACATGCAGGTACCTCCACTACTGGTGGGGTACGTGGTCCCCAGCAAGTGACACCCCCAGCCCCTCAGCCCCCCAGAAGCTGTGTGTGAGGCACAACCCTCCTGGGAGGAGTGACCGTGGCAGAGTGCAGGGTGAAGGCCAGCTGGGCACAGTGTGAGAGAGACATGACAGGTCAGAGACCAACTTTAAACATGGGCTCAGTGTTTAAAACTCATCTACAAAGCAGCGTGCCTTTCCAGACTTGGCAAAGCTTCGAAGACACACTGGAAGAGCCAACACCAATCCCAGTGTTTCCCTCTGACCACAGGGGTGAGACTGGGAGCAACCTGAGCATCCTGGATGGCCCTTCGTACTTGGAAATATTGTGGCACCTGCCAAGGCTCAGAGCCTCCTGGCATGCCAGCAGCAGCCCCCAGCTCACCTCAGACCTCTCTGGGATTCAGCATCCCGCAGCCGGGGAATGCCAGGTCTGCTGGACTTCAGCCTGCCTTCCAAGTCCTGGTCCTTCTGCAGCTGACTGGACAAAACATAAAAGGAGACAAGGCACTTTCTGAGGGAGTGCTGGAGTCCAGGGAATCAGCAAAGTAGGAACTAACAGTAGTGCCTTCACTCCTGGGTCACACACAGGTACAAACATTAACACACCTGCTCTGCTCTCTTGGGGGATATGTAGTATTTAGGCACAAAGTCTGCATCCTGCAGGAACTTTTTATTGGAACAAGGGACTCTCCAGTGACAGAGATGATGCTGTCACCTTCTCTAGATGCCTCTGCTGGTACCATCCCCATGAGGACTAGAGCACAGCCTCCTCCATCACCCGGCCCTGTGGTGGGCTGCCAGCCCATTGGGGAAGAGATGGGAATGTGTCCACTTGACGTGCCTGAAAAGCAGCACACATCTCCCTGTTGCTATGGAAACACTGCTTTTAAAGCAAATTAATAATAATAATTAACACAATCTATTAAATAATAGTAATAAAGGCATTAGTAATGACTTGTAATTGGTAAAGCACTTGGAATAATACACGCTCACTCTGTGACCTGCTCCCAGTGCAGGCACTGGGGCTGGAGGTGGCAGCCCCCACCCGCAGGGGAGTCCCGGGTGAGGGCGAGTGCCCTCTGCCTCCAGCACCGTACAGGCAGGAGCTTAGTGGGATTCAGTGAGGGATCAGACTTTTATCTGGATAATGAGGATGTCTAGACTGATAAGAAGAAGGGTTAAATTGGCTCAGGGCCTGATTCTGCCTCACCGTGCGCTTGGCGCAGCGGCACACTGCGGTGCCTGGGAAAAAACTGAGGTGGGTCGAGGCCAGGTGTCCACACTAGGCTGGGCAGAGATCTTATTTTTCCTGATTTTTAAACCTAGCAATATGCTCAAATTCAGCTAGGAGAAGAGAAGGCTCAAGAGAGATCTTAGAGCCCATTCCAAGTGCTTAAAGGGGCTCCAAGAGAGCTGGAGAAAGGACTCTGGACAAGGGCCTGGAGGGACAAGACAAGGGGGCATGCCTTCACCCTGCCAGAGGCAGGGTCAGATGGGATATTGGAAAGAAATTCTTCCCTGTGAGGGTGGTGAGGCCCTGGCACAGGTTGCCCAGGGAAGCTGTGGCTGCCCCATCCCTGGAAGTGTCCAAGGCCAGGTTGGATGGGGCGTGGAACAACCTGGGATAGTGGCAGGTGTCCCTGCCTAGAGCAGGGGGGTGGAACAAGATGAGCTTTAATGTCCCTTAGTTGCTCCAAGCCCCATCCAACCTGGCCTTGAACACTTCCAGGAATGCGGCAGCCACAGCTGCTCTGGGTCCCTCTGCTCTCTCTCACACACACCTGGTCCTTGTGTCCCACTCATCAACCCACACACTAAGAGCAGTGTCCAGAGCAGAGCAGAGCAAGGCTGAGCCCAGAGCCATGATAAAATGCCCTCTCTTCAAGCTGTGAGATGTTTTCAAAAAGATCTGGAATTGCAGAGAGAAAATAAATGCAACGACCTGACAGTGTCACCTGCCTGTTTGTGCCCAGAGTCTCTTTGCTGACAAGGTCTTCTCTGCACAGCAGAGTGAGGACCTGCTCACTCAGGATCACTCAGTGTTCCCGCAGGAGCCTGCCCAGACAGGCAGAGCCAGATGAATGCCTGGGAAAACCTGGCCATGGTTTAGGTGCCTACATGGGACTGAACTATTTGGAAAAGCAGGTCCCTACTGCCTGTGCTGAGCCTCTGGGGAGGCATCTGCCATCCTTGGACTGGCAGAAGCAACTGCAAATCAGCTAAAAAAGCTCCAAGATGTGTTCTTTGGACTTTTCCCAACAAGGTCTGACATCCAGACTGCCGGGCCATGCAGGATGCTGGAGCAGCATTAGGATTGCAACGCACCTGCACAGCTCGGCCTCCATCCCATCCCGAGCACCCGGCAGCAACTTCCACCATGAGACTAAAATTAGCACTGACAGGAAGAGCTCTGGAGCACGACAGGATGATTAGAGCCTCCCTGGAAGGGAGGCATCACCTGCAACGTAATGACTTTCCTCATCTCTGGCAGAACGTGAAACAACTGTTGTGGAATACAATGGGGAAAAGTGAGGGAGGGAGACAGGGAACCGTGTTCCCACACAAAATTGGAGTGATAGCGCTTGTCCAGAGGAGAATAACCAGGATCCTGGCTCGGCTGGACTGTGCCCTGGACCTGCTGCATGACTTCAATCAAATTGCTTAGTAAGACACAAAAAAACTTAAGGATCATGGATGCCATGATGCACCTGAGATTTATTAACAGCAAGTAAACACCAGATAAAAGGTAAAAGATCTCTCTTACATGTATTTAACTGTGTGTGTTGTGAGTGTTTGTGAATAATCAGTGTCACTGTTCTCCAGCACAGGCAGTGGGGTGAGGCATTGATCCTTCACTCCATGCATGGATCTCCAGATCCATGCTTGAGAACTCTTTGTTTGCCTTCTTTGGCTAAAAATGTGACTGCAATCAGCCCACACCATCCACATCCATGTTCCTGGAAGAATGGGATTTCATTGGGCATCACCCCTCCTATAAACCTGCCCTGATTACATTGAAGATGACAATAACTGGAAAGAGCATTAAGAGTGGTTGCACTGAGACTTCGAGTGGGAAGATGTGACTGTGCTGAGGGAGCCCATGTGTAGCTCAGGAAAATGCCACTGCCCCTCTGGTTGCATCTCCTGCAAGTTGGTTTGACTCCAGCACTCATATCCTTGTCTCGAAACTGGAAATCGCGGAATCAGAGAATCATGGAATGGTTAGAGTTGACAGGACCTTAAAGCTCATCAAGTTTCATACCTCTGCCATGGACAGGGACATCTTCCACTAGATCAGATTGTTCCAAGCCCCGTCCAACCTGGCCTTGGACACTTCCAGGGATGGGGTAGTCACAGCTTCCCTGGGCAACCTGTGCCAGTGTCTCAGCACCCTCACAGGAAGAACTTCCTCCTAATATTTAATGTTAATCTCCCCTCTTTTTGGTTTGAAACCATTTTCCCTTGTCCTTGGAATATGGCACGTCCCCCTCTCTCAGTCAGACCTGCACAGACAGTGCTTGTTTGTCAGGACCATAGGAGACAGGTAAGTCCCTTGGATGAAGCTGCCGTATTTCCCTACAAGATTTCCTGGACAGAAATATGTGCACATGCGCTGCACAGCTTGACAACGAACGTGCAGCGAATCCAACACATCCTGGACGTGTTGGATTTGCTGGGCACACATGGACCATCTGGCCAACACATGGGCCTTGGGCTTGACATGTCCAGGAAGCATCTGACTGATGCACCAGGCAGCCGGTGGGAGCATGGGTGGGAAACCGGCCCCACCAGCACCGCAGAGGAGGTGGGTGCGATGCTCACGGAGCTGATCTGCGGCTGCGCTGGGATTTCTGTGCTGATGGAGATTCGGAAAAATGCAAGTGCCAAAATCCCAACATGCCCCTAGACAAAATTTAGAAGAGGACATACCCAAGGAAACACATGGTAGTCCTGACATTCTAGAAATTGAAATCAGCAATTATCTGCTTCCTCCAATGGGAGGAAAATGTGTTTCTTGAAAAATGAACTATATGAATAAGCAGCAGGAATGAGGGGAGAGTGTGACCTTGACATTGAACACCCCTTTTGATCCCAGACCTAAAATTATCCAGACTTCAGGTTGAGGACATGTCTTCAATAACCATAGTGCAGTTTTAAAAAAAACCCTTCATGACGAGAAGTCCAAACCCTCGACGTTATGATCACAACCAAGTCTGCCAAGGGTGCGGCACCTGTGGTCCCAGCGCCAGATTGTCCCCGTAGCTTAGCACCCATCTGCAGCCAATATGCTGAGCTCTTAACAAAATTGAGGGGGTTTAAAATCTGGTCTCCTGGGCCTGATCCCATGAACCTGGGCTCACCAAAACCAATGGACTTCAAGGAGCTTTGGATCAGGCTTTGTGCTAATTTACTTATCTCATAGAAGAGCTTAATTAACAAATGTTTGCAAAGCACTTTAAGATCCCTGCCTGGACAGTGAGACTCCTCTTGCTGCTGGTCCCATTGACAAAGCAAAGAGGTTTAACATCAACAGGCAGCAGATGAATTGTACGGACAGTGGTGGCTGCAGATGGGGATGCAGGGACGTCCCGGGCGGATCGGCCACCATGGAGGGCAGAGTCACCTCTGAACCGTGTGATTCAGGGAATGGCTGGCACATGGAGCTGTGGGCTCAGAGCTCCATGGCCTCACACAGTGGGAGGGAGCCCTTTCAGGTTTCCAGCATTTGGGATATGCCTGTTTCAAATGCAGCTGAGCAGTTCTTGAAATGAGCTGCCCAGGGACGGGGAGATGCTGTCTCAGAGCACTCGCAGCAATGGTACCCCAGCTTGAGCCTTGGAACTCAGGATTTGCTATGATTCCATGAAAGATGAAAATGAAGAATAGCCTAAAAAAGGTGTCCTGGTTCCAAGCAGGTATTTGCCCCCTCTATCCTCCCCACTGTCAGCTCATCGCCTCAGCCTACGTGACACGGGATGCTCCCCCATCATTACATATTTCATAGCAGCTGCCACCTTTCCCCTGGACTTGGGTCATGCTGCGGAGCAGAGGGATGAGCATCGGGCAGTGCCGAATTTGGCTTCATATTGATGACACAAATTCATCCAGAAAGTTTCTCTCTGCGTTAGCTCTTGTTGGTGACTGTAAGTCGCTGTTTTGCCTAAGGACAGGCTGCTGGCACCTCCTCAGTCAATGTCAGCTTTATTCCTGCCTCCCACAGAGCTTTCTGTCACCAGTCGCGGTGCCCGGCCACCCCTCCCCGACGGCTCTGGCACCGGCAGCAGCTGCAGTTTGCAGTTTCTCCCTTTTCTTTGATCATTCTGCAGCCTCCTGCCTCGGCAAGGGGCGGGGAGCACGTGACACCGCTGCCTGCTCCCGACCTCTCCGCTCGGAGGACTCTGCCGCCGTCCCTGGCTTTCATTAATACTTTTTTTCCCCCCCCCCGACAGTAATTCAGGGATGTGGATTTTAAAACATTTGGAAATACCCACTTTTTAACTAGAAACACTGTGTTTCTGCCAAAAGCTCGGCAGGGATATTCGCAGAGTGGATGTAGCTGTGCAGAGACTACACCCACGGCGAAATCCTCACTCGCAATCCAGCACTACCTGCACCCAAAAAATAACCTTTTACCCCCGTATCTGAGGAGTTGTGAACGATCCAGCCCCCAATAGTCCTGTGACATGAGCTCCAATGACCTACTCCAGCTCTTCGAGCTGGTTCTAGCCACCTGGCAGAGCTAACTTTAACCTGAATTACTCCTGAAATCCAGCTTCCCCAGAGGCAGCGATGCCAGACGGGAGGTAAGATCATTCCCAAGCAGCTGCTATCACTGGGAAGAGGATCAAAGCCTTGGTTGGAGCCCAGCTACTCCCCCAAAATATTGTATGAACTGAGAGACGCTGCTATCGGGGACCCATCAGGATTAGTCACTGCCCATGTTGCCAATTCCTGTGATTTTTCTCTGAGCGTTCCTGGTTGCCTTAAATTCCCAGCTCTGTGAGTCATGTGAATCTGCGCGAGTATGAATTTTCGTTTTTTAAAGTAAGTTTCTAGACTTTGTGGCTGTGCAGAAAAGCAAGGTGATGTAACCAGAGTGAAATCTGACAGACCCTGAAGAAGGCAAATGAAAATAAACTCCATTTTCAATATTTTTTTTCAAGTCACACAAACTTTTTAGTCAGTTTGGTAATTTCTGGGCCTCGCTTGTGCTGTTGGAATGCTCAGAGCTGGTGCTCTGCACTTCGGGCTTTTTGGTTTTCCCTTTTTTCCTTTCACTTTCTGATTCCCAGGGGCACTTTCTTCTCCCGAGAGCTCCAGGGTGGAACTTAAAATGGAGGTGGGAAGCAAAACCACGTCCCTAAAATGACACGCTGCCTCCAGAGCAGGCATTGCTATTGGCCTCCCACATGAGATCCAACTTGAACAGATGAAAACTCCATAGTTTCTAGGGCAGAACACGATGGTTTCCAACAGCACCACAACATGCTGTCGGCACGTGTGTTCCTGAACGCAGATGCACACACAATCCACACCCACACTGGGAACACCCCTGCACGGAGACGTGTGTGCACAAACACCTCGGACAGCAACGTGTGTGCTTTATGTACATATTTCAGTGTAACTGTGTGTAGTGTTTGCGCCTGTAACACACGTGCGTGCACAGACACACACCAGTTTTCACCTGGTTGTAAGCGTGGAGTGAGCCACAGCCAGCACAGGTGTGTGCCAGGTAACCAGTGGTGTGTGTGAACGTCCATGTGCATTAAATGCACGTTTTTGGTTGTATAACCTCCATGGGGCACACCTGGCTGAGTGTCCGTGTTAAAACATTCTGTGTGATGTGTACGTGCCTATGGAGCCACCATCCCATATCCCAACACAAACAGACGCCACTTCTTAGATGAAGGAAAATCCCAAACTACCATGAAGGAAAACATCCCAAACTGCCACTTTCACAAAGCCCCATCACCACACAAAGGTGAAAAAAGAAATAAAGACTAAGTCAGGACACTGTTCTACAGCCATGACCAAAATGAGCTGCATGAAACAGCAGTGGGGTGGGCTCTCCTGCCCTTAGCTTTACTTTTTTTCCCCTTTTTTGCGCACACCCACAGCACAACCACCACAAGCTCTAACCCACTGCCACTCCGTGCCAGGTCCTGCCACAGAGGGGACCTGCCATCAGCAGCCCCTCTGGCTGGTGCCCCAGCATCTCCGAGTTTGTACTACACATCAGGAAACCTGGATGCCAAAACCAAATTGAAAGCAAAGATTCCCCTTCCCAAAGTGCCTGGGCAAACTCACAGGGAAAGCTCCAGCAGCACCTTACCGGCTGAGTCAGTGGATGAGCCATCTCCTTGTGCTGGGTGCCCCATCTGCCGAGTTTAGCTGCAGCTGAGATCTTCTGCTGGTAGACCCAGAAGGGGAGGGGAAGAAAGAAAAAACCTTCCTGTAAGGATCCCAGAACCCGAGAGAGGAAATCATACAGGATACAGTGGGGGGTAGAAAATTCCAGCCTCGGTGACAAGGCACCAGTGCCACCACCCCCCAGCCCTCGCCGCAGCCGTTGCCTTTGCCAGAGCTGCAGCGCGATGTGGCTCGGCAGGAGCCTCGCATCCCTCCGCATTGTCTCTCTCCAGTGTGAGCTCCGGCAATCTCATTTCATGGGAGACATCTGGTTTGATTCAAAGGGAAGAAAGGGGAGAGGGGAGAACCGCGCGCTCACACACACACACCGCCCAGCCCGGCTGGCTGGGAGCTGGGGAGCGATTGTCAATGCTTCCCTCTGCACTGAACCCTCCTCATTTCAATGAGAAAGGCCAGCCCAGGGAGCAGGGCTGTCCCACGCCCCCCTCCCCAGCATCCCCAGTCTGCAGAGGGGGCTTTGCTGGGGCACAAAGCCAAGGGCGGGGAGCTGAGCCCCAGCAGCTCTGCCAAGCCTTGCTGTGCCTGGAATCACAAGGCCTTGGGGGCCTAGGGTACTCCCCCTTCTCCTTGTTTTCCATGATTCCCAGACCTGGTGGACATGAAGTATTGGTTCTCAAATGCGTGTGATTGGGGGTCTTCCCATTGCAAGGCTGAAGTCCTCATATTTGTGTGGAATCCTTTTGGGAGGGAGGCCATGTCCTCCTTCCCAAGGACGAAGCATTGATCTCCTTGTCCATGGGAGGGGGATTCAGCCCTTCTGGGCCTGCTCCATCATCCCACCATTCACCCCACTGACCCCGATGCTGCTGCCAGCCTGTGCCCAAGAGGTTTCAGAGGTGTCCCTGCCTAGCCACCACTCCTCCCAGGGGTCTCTGCTATCCCAGAAGGGCTCTGGATGAATCCCCATCCTCATGAGTGGGCAGCAGCAGGTCCCCACACAAACCCTCCTTCATGGGGTGTGCATTGACAGGTCCCCACACAGCCCCCTCCTTCATCTGTGACCCCTCCATGCTGGGGGGCACATGCTGGGGTCCCGACACAGACCCCTCCTTCCTGTGACCTCTCCATGCCTGGGGCACAGTGAGTCACTCATGGAACCCATAGTGGGTCCCCATGAAGCCCCTACACCTGTGTCTCCGTGGGTGCCCATCCAGTCCCCTCCACCCATCCATTGCATGGTGGGTCCCCAAAGACCGCCCTCCACACGTGACACAGTGGAACCCAACGCAGCCCCCTCCACCCATTGCACAATGGGTCCCACCACAGTCCCTTCCACCTGTGGCGTGGCTGATCCCCTCGCATCGCCCTCCACCCACGTCGCAGTGGGTCTCCACGCACTGGGCCCGCAGGTCCCCACGCAGTCCCCTCCACCCATTCATTGCAATCTGGTCCTCATGCACCCCCTTCACCTGTGTCACAGCATGTACCCCCCCACTGTCTTCACCCACGTCATGGCATGTCCCTCCGCAGACCCCCACCGGTGACAAGGTGGATAGCCCCACACCCCCTCCACAGGTGGCACCGTGTGGTCCCCCTGCAGGTCTTACACCCGTGACGCAGCGTGTGACCCTGCAGCCCCTCCGCTATTGCACCGTGTGTCTCTCCACAGCCCCTCACTCTGTGTCCCAGCCGGTCCCCCACATTACACTCCTCCCGTGTCACCCTGGGTCCACGTGCAGTCTCTCCACTCGTGTCACGACGGATCCCCCCGTAGCCCCCTCCCCGTGTTACAGCGGGTGCCCCCATATCCCACTCCACTCGTGTCACCGTGGGTCCCCACATCCCCCTCCCCATGTCACGGACGGTCCCCCTACCTATATCGCCCTCCCCCGTGACCCCCGCCCCCCGCCGCTCCGGTCCCCGCCGCCCGGTCCCCGCCGCCGCCGCCG
>WBMZ01016056.1:0-27723 GCA_013400975.1 Atrichornis clamosus
CGTCCCGCAACCCGCGGAGAGAGGAATGGTACCGCCCGTCGCGCGCGCCCCGCCCCGGCAATGGTACCGTCCGCTACTCACTCGGCCGGCGGCGGGACCGCCTCTCGCTCCCCGCGCGGCGCAGTAGTCTCGCCCGGCCCCCCCGCCCCGCCCCTCCTCAGCCAGAGGGCGGGGACTGCGTCCCTTCCCCCTTCGCCGCTCGGTGGTACCAGCCGGGCTCTTAAAGAGACAGGCTCCCTTCGGCCTCGAGGCTCCTCCCCTTCATTAACATAGCCCAGCCCCCGCCCCGCGGCGGACACGCCCTCTCCTCCTCTTTTAAAGAGACCGCGCGCCCAGGGCTCTTCTTAAAGGGGCCGCCTCCCCCCCTTCCCCCCGGCCCAAACTCCCTTCCACGGAGTCTAGCTCCGACAGTCGTTCCCCCTTCCCCGGTTCCCCGGGCGGCGGAGGCTCCCCTTGCCCCCGGTGCGCGCTCGGTACCGCAGGGGAGGCGCCCCCGGTGGAGCCGGGTAGGGGCCCCCCGTGTTCCCCCTGAGGCGGCGCGCGCGGGCCCCCCACCCCCACTTCCCAACGGCGGCACCCCGTAACGGAAATGGCGCGCGGGGCCCCCGAGGGGCCGCGTGCGCGGTCACCCGGGGGGATGTGGGATGCGGGACGTGGGATGCGGGGTGTTGGATGGCGCCGCCCGGCCTCGAGCTTGTGCCCTGCCCGCCTTCCTCGGCACCGGCCTGCCCAGGGCCACCCCGCTGCCGGCGCCATGGCACCTCCGCCTCGGCCTCGCTGCCCCCCGTGCGGGGGATTCCACGCCCTGGGAACCCGAGGCGGGTACCGGGAATCGCCACCACCCCGATGGCACGGCCCCGGGGAGCCGCTGGACCATCGTGGAGAGGAACGCTGGCTCGGGCCGCTGGCACATGTCCCTTCCACACGTTTCTGAGGAAAGCGGGATGAGAACGTGGCTGAAGCTGAAGCTGTGGAGGAGAAGCGCGTTCCTTCTCCCCGGGGGCTGAGCACCCCGACTGCCCACTAGCCGAGTGACCGGAGAGCAGAAGAATGGTGGGAGAAAGCGCCGGGATAAGCAGCAGCCTGGAACTGAACAGGGAGGGACCAGGCAGTAATGGCAAACAGACACAACCCATCAACTCCTAAAAATGCTCAAGGGCCCCATCCTGGACAAATGCTCCGTGTTTGGGGGATTAGACATCAATGTAGTTTGGTTTCAAACTGGCAGTGAAGAGTTTCGAAGATTTGTAGCAATACCCGCCCTTTTCAGTCTGAGACTTACTCTGTGAAAAGAGGGCTTTCAATATCCACTAATCCTTCACCTCCACAAAATGTTCTTAAAATGGGCGGTCTCGTGGCTGTAAGGAAGAGCTTTCCAAGCCACCGGTGGCACACCGATGCAGCCGAACAGAGAAAGTCAGAGGATCAGTTTTGCTTATCCGCGATGCCTGAATAACCTGTTTAGCCAATACAACATCAGTGAACAGAAATGCAGTGTTCTCCCTCCCCCTTTATCCTCAAACGACCCATTCTTTGTCCAACTCCCATCTTGTCCAACTCCCACTTTTAAGTAACTCAGCTCTTTGGAAGAAGACCCTTTTAGCGCAACATTCACGCTGGGCGTTGCTCTGGCAGATAAAACCACCTCCTCTCTGCTCAGCCCTCAATCCCTTTTCCCCTATTGTCCCTCTCTTCTCCTCCCATTGTCCCTGTCCACTTACACACTCTGTTAAAGAACTCTTTACAGTTTCCTGAGCACTGCAACAGTAGCTTATTATCACCTCTTATCCTAAATACTCTTCCTTCAGAGGGATACTTCTTAACAGTGGGTTTTCAGTCCCTTCTGATTTGCAGACCAGAGACCTCAAGCATTTCCCGCCGGACAGACTTTCAGCCCACTGACACCTTTTCTAGACAAGTCCCTGGGGCCACAATTTCTCAAGATCCAGGACTCGAAGGTGGAAACCTTTGGTCTCTGACAAGTCTTTTCACCTACTGACGCCAGCCCCACCTGCATCTTTCCAGTGATAGTGGCAGCACCTTCTACAGCTGAAATGTTGGTGAAACAGGAACCATGACCTTTGCTGACATTGCTTCCACACACTCCTCTACCTGATGTATAAACCTTCTCCGTTTTTACATTGATACGGGTCTTATTTAATGCAACACCTACAATTTCTCCTCTCCTTTACGCATCCCACATCAGTGGGGTAGCCCAGGAAAGGTTGCCACAGCAGTGATTGCAAAGCATAGACCGGACAGGCAGCCCAGCATAGTGTAAGGAAGAGAATGTACCTCACAGTGCTTCAGACAGAAGACTCAGTCTCGCTCTCACCAACACCAGGAACCCATTGTGGCTTGCTTAAAAGGAAGTTTGTTTGCCCTGGGCAGTAGAGGCTGGCATTTTTCTAGGGAGAGCCTAGGGAAGCCAGGCACCCAACTTCTGTTTTCCAAAGGTACCTTTGAAAATCCTACCCTGTGCCTCAATCCCGACACATGCAACAGCAGTGATAAAATACGAGGTGTTAGCAGACTGTCTTTTTTGTTCTACTCCTTCCTCTGACCCAGTACTTCGCTGTCTTGTCCCTTTAGGAGTTAGACCAGGGAAAACAAGCATAAAACACTACTAGTTTGCAGATGCTGTGGTTCCTCCGATTCCCCTCCCATCCCCCCGACCCCATCCCCCCACATTTCAAACAGTTATAAATGACTGTGCAACTCTGCAGGCAGCGGTCTCAAATAACCACACCAAGCCTCTCCCCTCCAACGGCTTTAAGTCTCTTCCTTCCTCTCTTTGGGGCTCCGGAGAGCAGCTATCAAGGTGTTTTGCTTTACTCTCAAGAGTTAAGTTGCTACTTCACCCACCACCTTTGGGAATGCACCACAGCAGTGAATTCCCAAGGCTGTCCTTGAAGGGTTTTACCATGGGAACTGACGACAACAGGCTCCCAAATTATCTTTATGGCGAAGACAGGTTGTAAGTCAGGATTTCAGGTAGCATAACCCCAGAAGGCAGGACCGCCACTGCCAGCCTCAAGAACAGCCCCCCATATTGGGGCCTTGCCCTTCCTCAGCCAAGCTCATAAAAGCTGCACCAGAGAAGCCAGCTGTCCCAGCTCTTTAGAGCACTCCGGCAAATCCAAGAACATCTTGGAAACATTACAGCTCTCACCACACTGTGTACGCTTTCCTCACAACTCCCTGTCTGCAGCGAGGGCAGGAGATCAGCCCGTCTGTTCAAAAACAGGGCCCTCTTCCATTAGAGCAAACCAAGCCTAAAGAAAGTTGCCACAGGAGCTCTAGTTGTGCGAAGCAGACAGATCAGAAGCAGACAGATCAGATGAGATAGCCCAGCCAGCTAAATGCATTTGCATTACACTTTCTGTACATGGTTCAGAGCATGGCACACCCCAATCGTGGCTTTTATTCTCTTTAAGGGGCTGGCCCTGCAAACACTTAATTTTACACGTGTAAGTAGAGTCCCACTGAAACACAATGGAGCTACTCATGCAAATAACATTGAGAGCGTGTAGGGCTGTGGCTCTGTTTCACTATTCCATCTGCAGCAGACCCAGTTTTAGAGGATCCTGCCATGCTCTCTTGGTTATTGCCGCTCACTGTGCCAGTTAAACTATTTATGTAGCTACATTCATAGGTGAGCTCTTTAAATAATCCAACTCTTTTTTAAAAGCCCAACTAACAAGAAGAAATCCTTAACACCAGACCAGCTCTGATGTAGATTTCGTCCTCACAAGCGGCTGAACTGGCACAACTGGAGGAGGTGGAAAGATCTGAGAAACAGGAACTTTTGAAGATGGGACTGAGGGAAGGCGAAATGGCGACTTGGAGCCTTGGAGTGTGAAAGCTGGAGACATTACTCTCTGAAGTTACACCCTGCTCGTGACCATGGACTCTCTGAAGTGGAGCCTTCTCCAGCCACATAGTCATTCCACATGAAACAGTTTCACGTCAAATGAAACAGGGGATTGGGCCTTTGCAGTCATTAATGCTTAAAAACCTTGCCTCAAGGAAGGCTGTAAGAATAATCTGCCAACAGTCACTATACCCAGTATCAGGGACATGCACTCTTCCTTACAGGTAAAGGATGTCATCATCAGGCACATCTGTAGCCAGTACACCACGGCTCTAGTCACAGGATCCCTTGCTATTAGCTTTGACATGGCACAATTGGGCCATGCAAAGTGTTCCCTACAATTTTTTTTTCTAGTTTATGGGCTATTCTATCTCTAGCAATTCTGTGTTGAAATTGCATCACATATTTCCTGTCTGCTGAGGCAAGATTTCCCTCTTTCAGTGCGATTATAACCTTCCAGCAGGGAAGCTCCACTAACTCCTTAAGAGCTTTGCTCTCTATGCTGCTTCCCGACCTGCATTCGCCTACACCTGCGAAAGTGGGTGTAAAATATCATCACTGTTGGAAGTGAAGAACACACCATTAGGAGGATGTTTTGCTTTGTTTGTTTGCTTTAGGTTTGGGGCTTTTTTGCCATCTTTTGTGCTCTGGTGTAAATGATGAGAGGAGCTGCAGGACCAGAGAGATCAGGCTCTATGAAACCATTTTCTTACAGGCTTTGAGTTTTACACTGCTGCATGCTTTAACGAGCCTTCTCGAAAGGAAACAACCCATTTCTGTAAGGAATCCAGGTGATTATGGTTTGCATACCGCCGTGATCTCTGCATGGGCACAGGGGAGTTGCCTCCATGAATCCTGCTGCAGGATGAAGTCTAAAGCTGGACAGTGTGAAAGAAATGGGAAAGGACTACAGGGAGGAGTAGTTAAACATCCATTGTTAACTTGGAAAAAAACCCTTCTTTCAGAAAGTCTTTTATTTATTGTAAATCATTCCTGAAAGATTAGGAAATCAGGCCTGGGGGAGGGGGAGAGATTACTGTGGCTTTCTTTCTTGTTCAGTGTCTTTTGGTATTAGACATTAACCCGAGTCTCCTCAGTTTTGCCGAACCTCAGCCCTACAAACCACCAGAGAACATTTTTAACATGCCTCAGGTGAACAGTCCCTCTGCACCCCATCGTGTGTGGGACTTCACAGACTCACAGAGGAGAGAAATGCATCTATATCCATGTCAATGTCAGTACACACATACTCACACACATTCCCTCAAAAACACACATACACAAACCCCTACCTCTGTCCCCCCTGCTGGCCTAAGATGACCTGTAGCCCATCTACAGCAATCACTACTGCCCAGCTGGCTGCACAGGAAGGAGACTGGCTCATGGATCTGACCAGCACGGGCTGCACAGCATCACCCCAAGGCAACAGTGTACAGATGATGGCAAATTCACCAGGGCAAGAAAGGCCTTGCTCTCACTTTCCTGTCTGCACTGAAAAGAGAGAAACAGTTGATGTAGTGTTTTCCTGTTCACAAAATGGATCCACACAAACTGAGCCTTAGTCAAGTTTGGGCTGGAGCATGGGACTAGGCCTATAGTTAAAAATATTCTTCTGGATCTCCAGAGAGACTTATAGTTGATCTGCCCCTCTTGAAGACATCATCTCACATCAAAAACTCTGGCGTGAAAAACAAATCCCATGTATTAAAACATTCCAGTCGCAGGAAGCTCTTTCCCTATTTAGAAAGTCATCTCTCAAGTCAATAAGCAGGCAAATATCATGCAGCCATAGAGATAAATGTTCAGCTCTATCTCCTATGATTAAAAAAAAAAAAAGCAGAAGAAAAAGAAGGAGAGAACAGATACTGATTCAGAAGGGAAATCAGGTAAACAGAATCTGGGGAAACATATGCTCATGCAACACATGAAAAATATGAATTCATACTAAACAAAGGTGGGAAATTTTGGCATACAGGAGACTCTAAAATCAACAATTGCCCAGGAATACCGCTTCCTCTACACTGTCCCTATGTTTCACAGGGAACTGCTAACACACACTGAGTGCTCTGGTGCTGCCAGGAGAATTTGTCTGTGGAACTGCCTGACCCTTGAGCCTTTTAAGATTCTCAGCCATGACTTTACACTCCCTTTGTATGTGCATGGCCATCTTTGACATCAATGAGAAGAGACATGACAGCAGCTCACAAAATTGCCAAACTTACCTCCTGCTTCCATTCATCCACCTGCTGAGCCTGGTACAAGCCAACAAGCCCCCTTGCACAGACACACAGCTACATTCTCTGTTCTGCCTGCCCCATTGGGGCATGTGTGTGTATTTTCATGGTGTAAAACTGAGCAAACAAAATTTCATTCCCAAAGCAACATTTCTGAGAAAGCCACAACCAGATGAAGAAAGCACCTCTCATTTGAAGCATCCTTCTCACAGGATAAATAGGAGGCTAAGTCTGCCCTCAGACAGACAGAAGAAGTCATCTGTCGCCAACACATACAACAGCTCTCTTGGCATAACGGGCTTTTTGTGCCTTCCAGTGCCGCTCCTCCAGCATCCGGCTGCTCAGGGTACCCGCCTGCTGCACAACAGGCCAGCAACGCAGACAGATTCCACTCATGGACTACAGCTGCCCCTACAGTCAGCACATTGGTGTTTGAGGGTAACATTTTGCTCATGTCTCTCCTTCAAGGCTATGATAAAATAAAAACAACTTCAGCATGAATTCCCCTCTAGACTGTGCACAAAGAAACCAAGCCCCCACTGTACCGCAGACTGGCCCATTAAAGCAAATGGTTAAATTCCTGCTATGAAAAAGTAGGCGTTGTTGTCTGTTTTGTGAGGCAGAAATCAATATTCCCGCCTCCCCTCCTTCTGTTATTTCACCTTGAGATATTCATGCTCAGTTAGATGAGATCTGAGTCTTACTCCTTGTTACTGCAACTTTTCTCTTTCCAGCATTTCACAGGGTCACGGATGTTCTTGGAGTCCTAACCTGCCTGTAATTTACCACTCAGCTCCCTAAACTCATCAGCACTGGTGACTGAAGTAGTGACTGATTTTCCTTCCAAGTCACACCACTCTGACCATTTCTAACTATTTATCTACACCCTCTATCTCCATCATTTTGCTCCCTGTGCTCTCCAACAACCCTCTTTCTGCCACAGCCTCTCTCTTCTCTGGACCCCTGTAATTCACTCCGTGGTGCTAGCCTCTCCCATACTGTGGCCATCTTGTATAAATGGTGTTTTATCGTTAAATGCCCCTTCTGCTCTCACTGTCCTTTTAATCTAACTGTGGGGGGTACCTTGGTTAAGCCTATTAATTTGGGGAGTGGGGGGTAGGGTAAGGGGGGAAGGACCTGGGTGAAGCCCAGGCAAGCCTGCAGCAGTGTTGGCTGGGGAGAGACAGGCAGGGTAAGATAAGCCAGCACCATACCTCAACAGCTGCTCCTTCAACTAGATTTCCCTGCAGCAGTTCAGATCCAGGTCCTGGACCGATTCCCACAGATCAGGTAGCAATAATGCCAGGCTGACTGGGCTGTTCTGCTGAGTCCTCTTGGATGCAGCTCTGCCTACAATCATGCCTGCCTCTGTCACCTAAGGATTAGACAACTGCAATATGGTCTGTTTGGCACCATGCTTTAAATCCATTCATAAACTAAGGCAGAGCAGAATTCAGCGCTCAGTTAGATAAGCCATGTCTCTCACCCACGATCATTCTCACATTTGTGCTCCATTTTTATGCCATCTGACCACTAGCTTCCAGACAGATTTTAACCTGTTCCTGTTGACCTCTAGTGCCTCACATTGCAGGACCCTTCCCAGCTGACAAATCACCTCATTTCCTAGAAGCTGTAAAAGAGACACCAGGTACTCTAGCACAGGTACCTAGGAGAGTAGAGTTGTTCAGTCTTTAGTTTGCCATTGTTTGCTGGTGACAGACTGATGAAATTGCTTGAGTTATAATGAAGACAGTTTTCATTATCTGTCATTTAAAAATGTCAAGGGAGCTTAGACTGAATGGATACGTGCAACCTGTTGTTTCAAAGAGCTTTTGATGAAAGAAATATATTTCAAAAGTACCAGTCACTGATTTACAGGTGTTGTACCAAAATTACATAAACAGTGAAATGCCTCCAAAGAAAAAAAGCAGATTTCCCCCCTTGCTCTTTACTTTAGACATTGGCTTATCATCAGTATGGTGCTGTCTTTCTCCTGCAGTAATCATCAGCTTTAAGATCTGCAAGGTCTTAGATGATAGAGGACAATACCAACAAAAACAGGATTCTTCATTATTATCGGGCACTCAATAGTTTTGGCTTAGCTATATAAACACTCTTGTTCTTTTCCATTCTTACTTATGCACTTTTATGGGGCAAACTCTGGACCACTTTAGCAACAGATGTCATGACTGGACATACTTCTGCCCAAATATTTTGCTAGTCCCTCGCCGCTAACGGTGCTGGCCTCTCACAGCTGAGCTGCAATAGCAGACTGTGTGAGTGTTCCTAGTCCATCTGAGCACAAAATCTGCCAGCATATTTTAAATCATACCGGTTTATTCCCTAGCATGAATACATCTGCTGACAATACCTGCAGGTCCTGAGAGACATCTAGGACAGCATGCTTCTTTTCCATCTTTATCCTTATATTTTAGAGCATCCATTTAACATGTGAGATGGTGCTGTACAGGGGACCTGCCTTGGTAATGTAACTCTGATGGGACACTCCCCGTGCCTTGATTTGCTTACAACACAGGCTGTTCCTACACACAACCTGCACCTTTTGCCTGCCCTCTCTATCAAACCAAGACAAAATTAATGCCAGCAGTCCACCCAGCATGCAAGGAATGCAGGTAATACTCTGTGTACAGTGTCTTTAGAAATCACCTGTTATTTTCAGTAATTGCTTTTATATGAGTATACAGCATCAAAGCTGTAGCAAGAATCTCCAGTAAACATTTAGATGCTGAAGCACAGATACCTCCCACTTTAGAATCAGATAAAGATTGCTGCTGCTCTGTCCAGTAACACAACTTCAACCTGCCTGGATCCCATGCAAGTCAGCTGGGTTCCTCTTCCAAGTTCCTAATTCCCCCATGTGCAGAGACTGAAGTGTCTCCTGTGGTGTTCCTGCTCTTGGTGGTGTATATGATGTTCAAAACTAAGATTTGATGGTAATGAGGAAGAAGGACTGAGCCTTAGGATGGTGAACTCACAAAATCACAGATGTGGAGAAGAAATAAGAGTTGTTCTGAGACCCGATCATTTCCACATCTTGTTTCCATTAGGACAATGTTTCCCAGGCATTTACTTGAGTCATCTTTACAAAGCATCTCCCAAAGAAAAGGGTTTATATTCCTGGCAACACATTCCAAAAAACCGTGTCCCCAGCTCCCTGCTGCCATAAGCAAGCCCAACTCCAATGATTTCAATAAAGCTGCACTTTCTGTGGCCCTAAGGCGATAACACTACAGTAAACAAAGCCAAATGCTTTAAGGTTTGAATCCAACTCTTCAACATCTTATAGATGTGATCCACCAAAAGATGACTGAACCCACACCTTCAGCTGGCTGTCACCGAGATCCTTCACCCACCTGCAGAACATGGATCCCAGGGCCTCATCCAGGGGCACAGCAATGACTGGTGGATATCAGCCCGCTCCTTGAAAAGACAGTGGTACTTTGCTGCTCTAGGATCAGTGCTGTGCCAGCACTCTCAGCCTCCCTGCTGAGTCCTCTGCCCTCTCCAAATAGAAATCCCCATTTCCCACTCTAGTGGCCACGAGGATGAGCCTGAGAAATGAAATGCTGATACCAAAACCAAATGACCTTACAATATCAGCTACTTACCACTTCAGTTTCTTCATCTCCCTGTCATACAGCTGGTTTTCCCTCTACATCTAAAACATCCAAACAAACACTGCTCAGTCCAAGGAAGGGACGGCTGAAGACTCTTGCCAGACTAGGTTTGGGATCCACTGGCACACGCTGAAAGCAGACCCATGGCTCAGTTAAATGACAGCATACATCCTGGAGTAATAAGGATGTAGAGCTGGATAGTTGCTCAGGACTGAGTGAACACAGCAAATGAATGGCCTTTCCAGCTTCAGAAGTGGTCCCTGAAGAGCAGCAGTAAGGGACTTTGGCTCGGTAGTATAGTCTGGGGAATGTACTGCACACAGCTCCAGTGAATAATGCTGAAAATCCATAGGCAAAGGAAACATTTTAAAACGGAGGACGAAAATCTACTTGAAATCAATACCATGAAGGTCTCTAAAAGGAAACACTCTGCAAAAAAGGACACATTTGCCACATATAAATCTTTAATGATATCTTGTAGTTTTAACAAAGCATTAAAAAACCGAAACAAACAAAAAACAGAAACCCCAGTTGCTGTAATACACCTGAGAGAGCAATCATCCTCACATGGCAAAATATGATTTTCACACCTGGTAAATGAAATAACTCTGCTGCATCCCAAGGCCAGGGTTAGCGGCTAAGGTGAGCTGTTAATGGAAGGTTAGAGACCACAAAACAGCTCTTCAGGGAGCACCTTTCAGATGCTCTTTTCATGTACAGCAGTGCAGAGTAATCAGAAGGCACTGGCAGCACATACTAAAGTCACTGTCACTGGCAGTGGTTCTAACTGTGCAGTCACCAGTTGATAGCTCAGATTAAGATAGCCGGCTTGCATGCCCATGCTCCTCTGACTCAGGAGAAGGCTCACTCTCTTGTAAGAGCAATGCTGTACTCTTTCATCTCCCTCCTGGCATGCCTTCTGCAGCACACCAGGGTTAACCACTTACTCTCTTCCCACAGATGAAGAGTGAAGCTATAGAGCTGAGACAACAAACTTTGCAACCACATACAGCTAAAGCCTCTGCACCAATAAAAGAAAGCAAGCACTGAATATAAAGGAAAATCCTGATCACAGGCCATGCTGGTAGAAACCTGATGACATTCAGAATCTGTCCTGTATCAGCATGCTAGGCTGCTAGATCCAGGCAGGATGGCTA
Organism: Atrichornis clamosus; assembly: GCA_013400975.1. Taxonomy (NCBI): domain Eukaryota; kingdom Metazoa; phylum Chordata; class Aves; order Passeriformes; family Menuridae; genus Atrichornis; species Atrichornis clamosus. The sequence continues at coordinate 10,904 of WBMZ01016056.1, forward strand.
CACAATTTGCCAATCACTCAGGAACATGAGAGAAGTGAGGTCTGTGGGGAGTCAACAGGCCCCAGAGTTACAGATATTTACAAGGAAAAATCCAAGTGGAATCAGCAAGAGGAAGAAGCACAGGGAAATACACTACGTGATCTAGCACCAAACAAGACACATGGTTTAACAAGACACTTTAGAATATCTGGCTACATAAATTAGACTGTGATTCCCAGATCTTTAGCTCCCAGCTCCTGCTGATTTCTGAGTATAAAGGGGATGTTTGTCACTCCCAAGATCAGACGCCAGCTCGAATGCCTTTCAAGAAGTACACAGATGAGTATGTTCCTAGGGAAGAATGAGCTAGAGCTAAGCCTTCAAACGAGCACAAGGAGAACCTCCTGCCCACAGACAGGAAAGTGGTAACCTCCTTCACTTCCTTTGTGGCTTTAACCTAAACCACAACTCCTCCCTTTGGGTTAGAAGTCTCTTCCACTCATTCAGATGTTTGTCAGCTTGTCTCTCTAATACCCAGCATTCGTCACTGCCACATAGGAAAAAACCCCCAGCTCTCTTCTTTTTTCCTCTCTCCCACACTCCTTTTGCGATTTCTTCCCTAAACAAGAATGGCTTCAATGTATGGCAAAGCAAGTCTAAACTACAGCTCTTCAGGCACAGGCACAGAAATTAGCAATTGCAACATGAGGGGGCAGGGAGAAAGGAGACGTTGGCATACAGGCTCCACCAACATTTGGGAATGCTGGCAGTGAGGAAATATTGCTGCCAGCAGGAAGAGTGATGCCAAAATAACTCACAGGGCTTTTCCATGAGCGCGAGAACTCCTTCCCAGCCCAGGGCACAACATCCCTCCTTCTCCCCCAAAGACCTTCAGAGCATGGATGAGGTGCTGGAAGAGAGGGGCAGAGCACACGGAAGAGCTGTGCTGCCACTCGGGAGGCCCTCCCTTTTTCTGTGCATAGGGAGGTGAGAAGGACAGGTCCCATTATCCCTAGTGAGGGGCAGGGAGAGGCGGCAGCTCCCCCTCTGGGATCCCATCATCTGCTGAAGGGAGGTTTAACGATGTGAGAAACAGTGGCTCCCACCCAAAACCCTCCCGGTCCAAAGGCTTAGCCTTATGATATCCAGGTGACAATGGGTTTTTTTAGTCAGGGTTGAGCCTTGTGAAAGGTTTGAGCAGTTTTTTGAGCAGGCATCTTTTGCTATCTTACCCCTGCCTATGCCAGATAATCAGAGAGGTACTCAGGGGAAATCTCTCCCACTGCTCCCATTGCAACACACAACGGGGCAACCACACAAGGTGTTGGATGATGCAGTCATTCCCTTGTCACCTGCCACTCCCAGGACAGTTCAGGACTATGTAGTGTGAAAAAACACACTTTTTAGTCCTTCAAGATTTTCAGAAATTTCAAATAACTATCCTATATTTGATCAGGTTAAAATCCCCAAAAAAGTAGTTTTCAAAACTTATACCTAGAAACTATGACTAAATGAATTAAATGCAAGGTTTCATTTTACCTTCTTGAAATGCTTCATTTTGACAGCTTTAAAATTTTTCTCCATTTTTTTTTCATGATGAAACACAAAACTGGAGTCGACTTTTCCTGAAAATAGCAACAATTCTGGCAAATCAGCAATTTTCTAAGAAAAATTATCTCTGGAGAAAAATCCTAACAAAACCTAGTTCTGTTATTTCCTCTCAACACCACACAAGAATATGCCTCCACGGTGTAATTCAGCCATAAGTTTCATAGCAACTCTGATTCAGACATATTGCACACACAGATATTAGAATATGCCTTTGACATCACCAGCACAATGCAAAACAGTATATATACAATATGGCCAAGCAATGCTGCTATGGAAACCCTTGCTTTGAATTCCCATATATGGGGTGTTTAAATTCTTATCCCTAATATTGCTCTAGCAGAATTTTGTGTACTTTATTTCCTTGCTCAAGCGATCTCCCTCTTTCTGAGAGGGCTCTCCCTCTTGGAAAAGAAAGATGTTTTTGTGGGTGAAGCAGAAGGTGATGAGACCTGCACTGCATTCCTGGTGCTGCCACATACACCAGCTCCATGAGCTGCAGCAAGAGAACTAACTGATTTGTGCCTCAGTTTCTGCAGCTGTAGAATGGAAATAAGGCGACGTTTTACTTTGGATATGACTTGAATGTGCTTTGAAATCCTTTGTGACAGCCAGAAGATACATGCATCCTTATTCCTATTTGTTACTTTCTGTAGGCGAGGAGTTACTGTCCTCTACAGACCCATGCTGATGATCTCTCTATATTGGAGAACCAAATCAGGAAGTACAGTCGCCCACTCATGTAGCGAACAGATAAGTAATAAAGCAGCACACTTGCCAACTCCTAAGGAGGTGGTTTCTTAAAAAGACATAGGAAGCTTTCGTGTTTTGATGCTGACTAATTTCAGAAAGTTCTCATTTCACTCTCTTCATTTTAAACTTCTTCAAAAAACATGTTTACCTGCTCTTCTGAAGTGTCTTCTGCTAGGCAGGGTTGGAGCCCCCAGATGAAAGGTAACAATGCTGCAAGAAAAGAGGACTCTTTATCTGTCCATCTCCTCCAGTTGCAAGGTGCTCCTAGCGGCCCTAGTGGTACCTTCCGGGTCCCACCCCGACAAGGAGAGGATACTGCAGCCAGCAGTGGCCACTTGAAACTATGCCAACTGCACCCTAGGATGTACAGCACCACCTCCTGCAAAATCTGAGCAGAATGTGCAACCTAATAACCATCACCCAGCAGCCAAACTCACCCCTGCAATCCAGTGATCACAAATGCAGATTAACTTACTTGCATTTGTCTGATGGCGTAATTGCCAGACTGCACATTCAAATGAGTATTTGTTTAACTGTGTGATGCACAGATAGAGCTTATACACTTGAGGCCAAATTTACCCCTGTTGTAATTTCCCTAACTCCAGTAGCAATTACTCAAAGGACTAATTTGGCCCACAGTGTTTCCTAGTACATGTGATTCATCATTTCTCTCCTATAACAAAGAATAATACACTGTTTCAATCAGTGGTGATGTCCTGGCCTCCTTGAGGCTGCCGGACTCCCTGTTTAATCAGACATAAAACAAATCACTTGCAGAGGCAGAGGCGTACAAGCATGCTTTAATTACAATATTGTAACACCAATTAGAGATCTATCTAATCGAGGACTCAGTACTTCCTACTCAAGTATTACTCCCATGTTGGGATAATTACTGCTAATTAAGCTTGGAACTAATTAGGCCAAATGATCTCATTTATACCAACATAGATGACTTCTAGGAGTTCACACACACACGCAAAAAAAAGTCCAAGGGTGATTTTATCATTCCTGGACTCTTCAGCACTTCACTTTTGAAATGGACTGTCCCTTCCCAATGGATAATCCCTGCTATAACTCAAGTCCCAGATCTCAAATGATCTCATACTCTCCCAAGGTAAAGAAACATTTTCTGAAAGTGTTTCTGTTGGTTGGCCTAAGTCACCTTCTATTCCAATTGACACAGTGGATTAAGAGAGTCATGTCCCATCACGGCCTGGTTAATTCCAACCCTCCAGGCCGCTCTCACACAGTCAGGGTTACAGTTCTTAGTGCACTTAGCACTACCCACACCAGCAGGACTGCTGCACAGGATAAGGAGGTTTGCTGTGGGCTGCAGTGCAGTGTTAAAACATAACTGTAAAAAAATACCCCAAAACCAAACAACTCTTAAGACACACCAATAGTCACATGTACTTGTCGAATGATTTGCATCAATACTGTATAAAATTAGAAATAGCATCCCAACACCACTCAGTCATGGTAGCTCAGCTGTGCTGTATGTGATGGCTCAGGGCAGAGGCTGACTCTGGCTAATGAAGCTCCTTGTGAAGCCTGTCTGTGCTACAGGACTCCCTATGTTCAGTGTGACTGTGTCTAACAAAGTTGGCTTCACACTGCAGTCAGAAAAATAAAGGACAGCCCATGAAGCTGTGTTTATTCTGCAGTTCTCCTCCCCTCCAACCCCAAAATTCTGCACCAGCTCAGCACTGAGATTCTCAGGTTGAAGAGTCACCAAGGCAACTTCCATTTAGACCTGCTCTTGGCTCATGGAAACAAGTCACAAGCAGCAAGTAGGGTGTTCCCCGCCCAATGGTTGAACATGGTGGGGTAAAACAAACCTTAAAAATAAAACCTTTTGCATTTTTGTCTTGGTATTTTGGGGACTATGAGTTAGCTTCGCATCCAAAGGCAGTTTGCACCAGTGGCATGATTTCCTCCTCCAGTATTTGCTGATTTCAGATTCATGGCTGAGTGAAAGAAGAATGCCACCTACCAAAATACCAGTTCCACCTGGGGACTGGACATCTTTCAAATGCTAGGAAGGACTAGTATCCAAGAACTGGCTGGGGGCACCCATCTGCCTGCACTACTTCACAAACCTACACGGTCTCCTGTCCCTGGGTAGTCAGAGCACCTCAACACCTCTGCTTTGCTTGTCATGTCTGCAGAGGCTGCAAACCGGCAGGTCTGTGCTAGCAGTCAGTACAGGTAAGTCAAGAAGGGTTCAGTCACTGTCACTGCACAGGTCACCTCTTTCTGCACATCCCTTCTTCCAACTCCTGCCCCAAATTCAAGCCTTACAGGACCTGCTTCAAGGTGTAGCATGTAGTAAAACCTGCTTTCTCTTTACTTCTGGTTTTCTCTCACCAGTTGCCTTTATTACTCCTAAAGCTTCCTCCTAAACACTTCATTTTCTCACGCTTTCTTATACTTCAGGCTGGAATCCTGAAGCCGCTGAACCCAGGAAATCACCATTGTCTCCAGGTCTTCTTCCAGCCTGCCCCTTTATCCTCACAGCGATCATTGTTCCCTGGTGAGTCAGAGACAACCCCCCTTCTCCCCTCCAAATGCCTCCTGAACAATCTTCTCTTTTCCAAAGCCTGTCAAAACTGAGCCCAGCAGGATTCCCTACACCAACCTGACCTGGTTACAATACCTCCTGGAACTGATCCTCCAGCTGTCTGTGAAATTTCTGTAGAAGTGCCACTTCTTTATGCAGTACCATTAGCAGAAGACTAATAAATAATGCACAGGAATAACACAATCCCCAATAAACAATGTACTGCTTCTTCTCCTATTTTCTTAAGTGAGCAACATGGATCCTAAATCTGATCTCCCCCTCCAGTTGTTACCCAATCCTCATCTCAGCCACCAAACTCTCTCCTCCCTCCCCTAGCAAGCCTGTCATTCCTTTCTTCCCAGCTGCCAGGGCGTTTGCTGCTACGTCCTGCAGCCAAAATACACTGGCAGACATGAATGCAAGCGTCCATACAACACAAATGCAAACATCCAGACACATATCAGGTTGCATGTTGAAAATGCACATTTCTATCCACTGCAATAGCGTATGGAAACACATGTACGGCCCACTGAATATCTTATTTATTTGGGTATCTGCTGGAATCCCTGCAGGAAAAGGTGAGTTGGAGGAGATCTTCTAAAGAAAACAAAATCACTGAACCCAAAGTCTGGGCAAGACAGTGGTAGATATATGATCAGGGCAGTGTTCGGCAGGAGTACACATTGGGCCCAGGGGGCCTCTGAATGGCTTCTTTAGCGTTAAAAGGGAGGAATTCAGGAGCTTTAGATCAGAAGTACATCCCAAACGGGCATTAGACTCTAATAAATAAGGTGCTTTACACTGACAGAGTGCCAGAAACCTCCCAACATCCTCCCCACGGCCTGCATACAGGCCTCTCGTCTCTTCAGTTGCTGGTGGTTTGGATGGCAGAAACCAAGCAAACATCCTCCCCGTGTCACAGAGGAGGGAAGGGAAGCAATATCCTGGTGAAGGAACATCAAGTCACAGCCACTGCAGAGAGCACCATGAATGCTCCAATTTGGGATTGCAGTAAGTCCATCAGGACGGGAACTGTCTCTTCGCAGGGTCTGGACAGCACACTGCACCATGGGACTCCAGCCCCGTATCAGCACTTCGGCCTGCAGTGTACAAATACTTACTGCCACAGCAGCCTGCAGAGAGGGGCCTTCTCAGACGGACCTCCCCAGGGGCATCCGCAGAGATGATGGAAGCCTGAGTCAATGACCTAAGACCCAGACCTGGGGAGCTCGCTGTGAGCCACAGTTCAGCATGTCCTCCTTCTAGACAGGTTGTCTCATTTTCAAACACTCACTGATTTGGAGGTTTTAACACTTTTTTTTTCAGAGAAAATCCCATAATCTTATCCAGGGTCTGCCTACGTGCAGAGGTCTAATTGGTGGCCAGCCCTGCGTGGTCCTAAATGGTCAACCCTATATTTGAAAACAAGAGGCAGAAAGGGCAAAGAAACACAAACAGGCCAGAAATAATCAAATTTTCATTCTCCCAGAGTACTAGCCATGGGAAAACACGCAGGGTCCCAGCAGCAAGATGGCAGAAGTGTGGCAATGTTGGCCCTGTCCCCTCACATCCTGAATATCTGGACTGGTTCCAGCATCCTTTACAAAAGGAAAGCAAAGGGGCTGTTGCTTACTGCAGGCAGCTACCAGGTTCATAACCTCAGCCCTCCCAAGAGCTCAGGCTCTTGTTGAATAAGGCAGGGACATATCCCTAAGTCTGAGGTTTAGAAACAAGATGTATTTATTTGTTATTATTTTCAGTTATCTGAGTGCGGTAAAGGTCAGAACACTTATCTTCTGGGGTTGGTTCCTGCTCCCACTCATGTGGTTCAAAACCAATTGAATGATTTTCTGCATACTTCTCAGGCAGAAAAAAATCCAGGGGGAATGAAACCTGATACAGGGCATTTTCTAAAGAGGATCTGTGGGAAACAAGGATCCACCGCAATGGGAGGAAGGGCTTGTGGGCATTCCTGGGTACCTCCTCCCCAGTCCCTGTTACACACAATGAAACATGAATAAAGATGACTGACGAGGCCACAGCTTTTTACCTACATTTTAGCCTAAGCTGATACCAAGGACTGGAGTGGACAGTATCACCTACGTGATGCTCCCAGAGCTGCATTTTTGGTGACAAGATTCAAGGACAAAACTGCATATCCTCTGCCCTGTACACCGGCTGCTCCATAATCTCCAAGATTAATTTATGCAAAACATGGGAAGATGTGCTTTTTCCTTTTGCAGTGAATGACTTCATTAACCTTTCAGGAGCTTGCCAATAGTGAAGTAGAAGCAATGGGAAAATCACACTTCTGGGAAAAGGGAACTTCTACCATGTAGTTAACAGCACATACCTGGGAGAGGCCAAAGGCACCAGCAAACAATGGACCCTGATTTAGGAATCTGCCTTCCCCCTCTGCTCTCCCCAACACCCTCCAGTCTCTGCCCTGCTCTTGCAGTAGTCCTTGTCCCCTGGCTTCTGACAGCTCATGGCATGGCCACAGAGACACAGAAGCCAGATGGGAAGGCAAATGAGGCAGAGGGTTTTAGACAGAGTCTGGAGAGATACCTAGCCCAGAGGCAGAGCAGGAGGGAAAAAGCAGGTAAAACAGGTGAAACAGGTATGGAGAAGGAGAAAAACGGCTGTGGGAAAAACGGGAAAAGGTGTACAGCACCTCGCATGAGCACGAGGAATATCATCCAGCACGCTAAGGAAGGGTTGGACTGTTGCAGAGACAGAAGGGAGATATCAGGAGCAGCCTGGTCAGAAGAACTGGGGCTCATGACTTTAATGAGCCTGGGACTGAGTGACACCTGGCAGGGGCAAATGTAGTGCTAGGAATACAGCTAAATTTCACTGGAGACCAGAAAGTCACCATGCCCTGTCCTGCAGGACACTGGATGAACTTCAGCACGTGGTCATCTGCTTGACTTCTTTGTGCCTTGCTGTCAGGAATATCTGATGAGTCCTGCTTTGGCTGTCTCTCCCATCAGCCTAGATGCAGCCACCCCTTCCTGCCCTGAGAAAGGGACTTCTCCATGCCACATGTCCCTACTACATGGGAAGAAAACAGAGTCCATGAAGGGATATAAAAAACCCACCACCTTCCAATTGTTGCTGCTGGACATGATCCTTGCAGCCAAAAAGCTTTCCCTGAAGAGAGGTGGTTAAATACACTGCAACCACTCTGGCTGACTTGGAGGAAACTCTATCCCACATCAGATAGTGGGATAGCCTCTTCGTGGGATCAGGTGGCTCTCTCAGGCAGATGGAAGAGGGTTTCTCCCTAATGCAGTGACCCTCTTGTTCCTGTCCTGTTGCCACAGCCGGACACTAAGCACAGGTCTCCCAGGAACCATAGCACAGCTGTCCTGACCTGCTGGGTACTGGGTTGTAGGCTCAATGTAACTCTCCAACAAGATGCAGAGGGCTCCCCAGACCTTCGGTGCTCATCTTCTCCCTTCTCCATCACGGCTTTCCCTGGCAGAGCGTAGGACCCTGAACTCATCTCGAAGTGATGCAGTGGGACAGTCACCCTCCTCTCAACAACCACAGATGTCAACGCGCAGCCAGCCACAACACAATCCGCATTTTCAGGACAGAGTGTCTAGGGCCAGGGGGAAGCTGGGGCAATAGGAATAGGACAATGGGCCAGGACCAAAGTCACAAGGTCATGTCCAAGGAGGTAAGGTGACGTCACAAGACAAAATGTAAGACTACGGATTTAATCAAGCTTCCAGGCAGAAATAAAATACTCAGACATTAAAGTGACAACCGTGCTGCAGCTCAGAACAAGACTTGAGGCAGCTCCATCCAAAGACGGCGGCACACGCCAAGGGAGTCTCACCTTGCTCCCTCAGAGGGCAAGCTCCACCCCGGCTGGCTGGCCACAGCTGCAGCGGGGGGCTGTCCAGCTGATCCCACGCCCTGTCCTTCTTCCTCACGCCCGGCCGGCCAGCCCCACCGGCAGCTCCCATGCAGCCAGGCTGCAGGGATATGCAGCCAGGAACAACAAAAAGGAGTCCACAGTGGAGACACACATAAGGGAGGAATTTGGAGGATAAACTAGAGAGAAGCGATAGGAGTGTGCAGCGCATGAATAGTGGGGGAGGGTAGAAGATACAGGGTGAGAGAAGAAAATGACATGAACAGAAGGAAGAGAGCTGCAAATAGAAGGGGATATGGAAACAGCAGAGAGAGACAGATTGCAAGAGCGGTGGAAGTAGAGGAGACCTAAAGGGACAGAATATAATAATAACAACTCTTAAAATGAGAGGAAAAGGGGAGAGAGAAGAGGAGAGAGGGGAAAAGGCAGAAGGGAGAAGGGAGAGGGGTGAGGGGAGAGGGGAGGGATTTATGATTTCCTGGAGAGGGAAGACAAATGGCCTGCATGTTTTTCTCCTTAGTTTTCAAAGGTTTTGTGGAAGAAGAGTTGTCATCCTCATTTGAAGAAGGGAGGAACTATGGCAGAGAGACTGAGAGAGGCAGTGAATGAGTGAGATGGTAGAAAGAAGCTTATCTCCCTACTTTGAGTCTTCCATCAAAGACACAGGTGAAGTACAATCTAGACTTTCTTCTCCTGAGCACACCACAGAGAATCCACTACACAAAGATGGTAGGAAAAGGGCCTGCTAGAAGAGTAAGAGAGAACCCAAAGTAACATAACAAAAAGAGTGGTACCTGCTTTTTTTTGGCAGCACCATCAACGCCTCTGGAGATCTGGGTTTAGATGTATTCAGGGTAAACTAACCTAGAACACACCAAAACAAGCACTGTCCGAGTGCTTAGGTGGAGAATGCCCACAGGGAGAAGAAGTGTGGGTTCAGGTACTTACCAGCCCTACCAGCTCACTGCCAGCTGCAAGGAAAATGGAAGGGGATGCGCGGGAGGCTGCGCAACGGGGGCTCTGCTCCTGCAACACTCACTAATGCAGCTTTTCATTTGCAGCTCCTTTTTTTAGGTGTCTAATATTTATCCAGTTTAATTTGTACCACCTTTATGTTCCAGCTGCCCCTATGGAAAACAGGCTTTTTGTGTGTACAAACAAACACCGAGCCCCCAGCCACACGTACACCCAAGTCAAACATAGTTTGTAAGAGACCTGAATGAACCAAAAACCTGGTGCCTGCTTGAATTCCCGCATACACTTGGGCAAACAGAGCTTCCCAGTTACTCACTGCACACAGGAGCCCAAAGGATCCAGTATTTTCCTAGTCTCAGACAACATTACTTTATGGTTCACTAGTGCAGGAATTGTCTAGGATTCCCTCATCAATGAGTGACGAAGGTCTCTCTGCTATAAATTGATGTTAATGGCAGGTTGTGTACCTTGTTTGTTTATTGCCAAGGAGGAATGTTTGCTGTGGCTGTCAAGTTTATAAAAATATTTCCATGACTTCAGACAGCTTGGCATTTTTACATGCAGCTGAGAGAGTGGGTGAATGTACAGTTGAAAAATTGAAGAAACATTATTGAGGTTGGAAAAATAATATCTCCTAGCACCACCAAGATGGCTTAGAAAGGCCAGGAAGGTCAGCAATATTTCTGAATAAAACACATTTTTTTCCCACCAGGGTTTTCTGAGGAGCTGGCAATAATTAAGCATTACAACACCTTTCTGAAGTAGATAACCCAGCTGAGGCCATCTGAGGTTAAAGGACTTGCCTGTGATCACACAAAGCAAATCAGCACCAGAGAGGAGAATTAAACCCAACAGGCTTAGCTTCCATGACCCAAGTCCTACACACCTGGCTGGCATCCAGATGGAAGGATGGGAGCTGTACCAGCTGTGGACCTGAATGTCAAGCACGGGTCTTCCCAGGCAGTCTAGCAATTGGGCAAAAAGCTGAGCGACAGGCACCCACCCCAACTTCAGACAGTAATTGTGAAAACAAGTGACAGAAGGCTGGGAAGCAGTGCCTAGTTACCAACCATGGTGCCAAGTGGATTAAATATACATCGATAGATTCAATTACAAAGAGCTGCATGCAAAATGAAAGCGATTGCAGTCAAGGACCCAGGATGGCAAGAAATAACCTCAAAATAAAATCACGGTTTTCAGTAAGAAGAAATCCCTGCTTCCAGAGCTCGTAGAGAAGGTTCAGCCTTCAGTCCCCCGGGGCACTGTCCCAGGCCACCCCAGGGTGGGAGGGTACAGTGACACCCAAGCCCCAAGGGCTAGTGAGAAGTCTGCAGGACTCTAGTTTAGTGGGCTGAGAGAGATCCATATCACCTATATGCTGAGCAGCCCTTTGTTATCGCTGTCACCAGAGAAGCTGGAGAGTGAAGTGTGGAGAAAGTGAGCTGTTCTCCCGTGTCCTCCCCCCACCTCCTCCAGCCCCGCCGGCAGCTGCCCGCATCTCACCAGGGCAGGGCTGAGACACATCTGCTGAGTGAGGAGGAGGAGACCTGCTTCACACTTCGGGGGTCCTAGGCTGCAATATCCAAGGACACCCTTCCCCGTGTTGATATTCAGCCCTGCATCCACCTGTGTCCAAATCCACGTTCTGCTTTGGGGGGCCCTGAAAGTACTGGATTTGGCAGAAGGTAAGGTCAGATCCTGACAGCACTGACCAACTCAATGGTTCAATACTCCTCCTCTGTAGGGGAACAGAAACTCACTCTTTGCTCTCCTTCTTCGCTCATGCATTTCCCCAGGATTTCAAAGTATTATGGAATTTTCATTGCAACACCCCGAGCACCTCCATCCTGAGCTTATCACAAAACATGCACTACCATGATCACTAGTAAAGGTTTAATTTCCTTCTTCTTGCAGCAAAAATAGAAAGGATAATCATTCAGCACTCCATACACACAGCTGTCACCTGAAAAATGCAGGTAAACACAGTTAAATGGAAAGGCAAGTACAATCTCAGACCGTTTTTTGTACCTGGAGAACTAGACCAGCAGTATTTTGCATGCAAGATTACAGGTCTGTGTGTAGTTGCATTTTCACATTCCATTACTGCAATTGCACACGGCCAGTTACGTGTCTTAGCAGCAGCTTACAAAAGCAATTGCTGCTAAACATACAAAATCCAGCCCCCAGATGCACACGCGCAAGACTAAAAAACTGGTCCTTATTTTTCTGCTACAGAAAAGATGTGTATTTGCTTGCTGCGCCTGCTCCCTGTGCAAACACCACACCAGCATATTTTCTTGCCCTTGCATTTGTATGTTGATCCACATATTCATTCAAGCTTTGCAATAAACTAAAATGTATACAGCAATTTGCAATTAGAAGCATCCCAAAAATGCAAAAAAGGCCCCAGTTTTTGCATAAAAAATTCTTCTCCCAGCAAGCAACTGTAGCCACCTCTCCAGCCAGAATGTACTGCCTGTTTAAGGCTCCAGAGAACACAGTGCTTACCCTTTAAGACAGTAAGAGATGAATACTTTTTTCATTTAAACTATAGGGAGTTTTACCTAGATAGACTGCAATTTCCTGAGCTTGAATCTGGCAAAGTGCCCAGGGCTAAGACCACTCCCCCTTCTTCTTTTGGCAAAAATTACCATGGCTTCTTTAATAGTCAGAAGTAGTTTTTAGGGTTTTGTTTTCACAAAGGATGCTGAGAAAAACCCAGTTGCAAGCAAGCCTGGCCACTGCAGAACTTCTAAGAACTAGACTGATGTGTGACATCTGAAGTGTACTATCCCCAAATACCCTACCAAAGGATGGTTCAGTTCTGAGTCACAGGGAAGTGGACTGAATCACAAACAGCCATTCTTGCTAACTACTCTCACCCCACCACCCATCCCAAGTTTACAATCCAAGCAGTGACCAGGTTGAGGTTAGCTTGGGAAAGCTGATGAGATCACAGTCTGGGGAGATACAGCCCCAGACAGCCTCAAGTTTTTGTTAAGCAGCTCCCTGTTTTGCGTGGAGACACGGACGGCAGTTGTTATACCAGGTTTACCATATGTTTATAATATTGTTGTTATGGGAATACATGTACAGTCCATGTCACTGGCAAGTTGCTCTGCTTTCTGCTGGAAGGACAAAACAAAATTCACTGTCCAACAGAGCTGTGAGTGTGCACATACTTCTAGCAAAATTTATCGTAGCATGAGTCACGCTCAGTGCAAAACCACACGCGTTGTCCGTGGGCTGGTGTGTGAGCCTGCCACGCTGTCTGCAGACATACACAACCTTCGGGGTGCTGCTCCTGCGGGGGAGGAGGGCAGCCACCACCCCACTTCACAGATTTCAGCAGGAAGATCCACACCAGCTTTAAGGAAATTTACCGCCCATCAGATCAGCACCAGGATCTCAAGTTCTACGAGACCTCCATGTCCACAGCCATGTCTCAAGCAGGACAAGTGAAGGATAAAGCAGGGGCAACATTAACTTGGTTGCATCACACAGTAAAAACATTTGTTTCCCCACATATCCCAAAATGGAGTTTGGGGCAGATAGTTGGCTTATAGGACACAGGAGTAATATGTTTGTGAGACTGTTGTCAAAACTACGGTGCCTGAGCTGCCTGCACCACTGGTGCTCCCTTCTCCAAGGGATAGGAGCAATGTCAGTGGCTCGAGTGGCTCTGCCACACACAGGCAGCACTGAATAACTAACTGCTGAGGAGAAATCCTCTTGTCTGGCAGCCCCCAACAAAATTCAGGCTGAAGGACTGAAATCCATTTTGTTTACTGCCAGCCACACCAACTCCTGAGCTGTCAGTCAAGACCTCTGAAGCAAGAGCAGGTGACTGGAGCAACACACCACCAGTTCAAAGGAAAACCGATTTAGCCATTTAGTCTCCTTGTAGACATCAGCAAACAGTGTAAGAAATGGCCAACTCCCCTCCCCGCCTCCACCCCCCCAGCCCTGACACGTTGCCATTTTCTGTCCCCGTCTCCATGCAGCTAGTCACATCCCATGCCGTAGTTGAGGAACGCCGTGCAGGGCTTAATTGTGCACACGTTCTCCGGGGAAGGGCGGCATGGGATGTCCACAAAGGAGCGGAGGCAGGAGGCCAAGGCTGGTTATTGGCCTCGAGTCATACTTGCTGATTGGCGTGTCAAGGATTTTAAAGTGCATAGCTGATCAGATCAGCAGCTTGTCCTAGAAGGAGAAAAGTGACATAAAATATGCACAAGCCTTCCTTCTGTCCTGACAGCAGGTTGAGTTTTCAGATGATGTGGAAACAGCAGCCTGCTCTCCTCCCCCCAACATGGTCTCCTCTCACGCCTTTGCTGCAGCACTGCCGTCTTGTTCCTGACTCCAGAGACTCTGCTCCCTTCCCAGCCTTCATGCCGAGGCTCAGACTCTGGCCAAGGAGCTCCACGCCACTGTTTTTATGCCCACTCAGCCCTTGGCCTTTCTTCTCAGCATGCCAAGCAGGGGCTCATTAGTGTTCCCTGTTGTTAAGCTTTTGTGGCTCAAACCCATCCAGCGCCAAGCTGGAACAGAAAGGCCATCAAATCCCCATCCAAGACAGTGCAAAACTTCCCTGTGCTGCCAGCCTAGCTGGAATTCAAACAGGTGATCCTGGAGAAGGAAAGGTGGAGCATGTACACGTGTGATCTGCGTGTGTGGGAGCAGCGTGTGAGCTCTGCCTGCAACGAGCTGGTGCTGCTTCAGCTTCTTCTCAAAAAGTGACTCGGAATATGTTTGACCCGAGATCCATCCTCTGCATGTGCGTAACATTTTTATTGTGCATGTGAGATGCCTGTGGTATGTGCCTGCTCCTTCATGGGAATGCTGCTGTGAATGGAAAAGCTAAAACATGTTACACACAGGTTCTACATCTTAGCCACCTCACAGGCAATTTGTGTTATCACAAAGTTGGCTGTCAAATACTACTGCTAGTGGGCTGATAGAATAAGCTATTCTGTAAACTGAGGAAAACACAAGAGTTGGGCCATATCTGTGCAGGAACCACACTCACAACATGTGCACGGTGCCCCTCAAGAGGAAGATGGTGCTACAAAAGCAGATGTGTTTGCACAAACTTGCTGTTTCCATGCTTGCAGAGATGCTGGGTGCATGGAAACATTGATAAGATGATAAAGCTTTATTTCATCTCCACACTTATTTTAACAAGGGACAAGTGATTTTCTCCTTGCTGTTGTCAGATTCCACCAAAATTAACAGAAATTTACAAAGACCCCTCTACCAGAGAGGGAACTTCTGGAAAAGGTAAGCCACATGCTCTCTCCCATCCCCTCAGCTGCAATCATTGCTCGAGTCACGATCACCCCTGGAGCTGGCTACAAAATTCTCTTCCTCATACCAAATGCCCCAAACTCTGCTGAGTCTGAAAACTCAGTCTCCTTCCACACCAAGAAGTCCTGCTGCATCACACTTAGCTTAGCTACGCTTTAACCTTGTTTGCATCCTCATTCAGTTCAACATTCCCCCCTCTTTTTAAAGCCCTCCAAGGAGATGGTCCGAGGTCTTCCTTAGACATTCTTCCTCCCTGCTCCCCCATCTGTCTACATCCCCTCTCCACAGATTTTCCACCCAGCTTCAGAACCGTAAGTGCTGGAGCCGCCTCCTCCTTCTCCCCAGGTCCAGCTGCCTAGAACAGGCATTTTTCCTCCCTACCTCATTGCCTGACAAGTCTCCTTTCAAACATGATCTGATACTTCTCCCTCTCCTGTGACGATAAACCTCAGAGTCTCTCTCCCTGCTTCTCACATACCTCCATCACTGGACTGGCTGTAAAGCATGTGGGATAAAGGTATCATGGAAAACGTTACAGCAAATGACAGGGTTTTGCTTTGATTCTTTTCCTGCTTATTTATTTATTTATTTTTTGAAGGGAGGTAACAAGTCAGAGAGAAGCTGGCTGAGATTTCTGCCGTACATTTTTTTGCAGCAGCAAGATCCTCCATCTTCCTTGCTGGATTGAATAGGGTCTCAGGACAATTTAGACTCCCTCCCCCATCTCCCATTCCTGCTCATATTCTTCAACACATGATGCTCTCCTCCCAGCCTTGACTGGGAAAGCACATATCCTCACTCTCTCCCCCTCTTCCAGCTCCTGCCTCGCATAGGTTGTGTCAGGACATTAGGATGACGAACATTTGTGCAGCTCAGATTCTTGTGGGTTATTTTTTAACAAAACAACTAGAATCAATGAAACCTGGATGATGGCACACGACAAACTTAAAAGACCTCGTGCGGATGCACCTAGCATTTCAGGAGGCTTTCCGAATCTCATGCCAAAAGAAAAAAAAATATCCCTCCAAATTTTAACCTAACCCAGCACCGATGCTGTGATAAGCCCAGGCATGAGGATCAGTGATTCTCTCCCCTTCGCCTTTTTCTTTTTTTCTTTTTTTTTTTTTTTGGCTCTTGCACATTATCACCTCACCAACAGTAGGATAACAGCTACAAAACCTCCGGCAAGAGAGCAAGCAAGCAGGCTTCACATTGCTGCTCTCACGCCGAGCTCGATATTTACTTGCTGATAAACGGCAACAGTAAATACATCTCATCTAATCTCCCGACATCCAGGAGGGAAAAAACATCTCCCATCCCCGCGGCGGTCTGCCCGGCTTCGGAGGCAGCGGGATGGAGGGCTGACAAAAGACCCCGGCTTTCCACCCTCCCCCGCGGGGCTTCACCCCGGCGCGGGGCAGCGGGGCCGGCGGCCGCCCCAGGCTCTCCCCCCGGCCCGTCCTCGGCCCGCCACCCCCACAAAAGCCGCCGGGACAGAAGCCAACAGGTGGAAGGCGCTTTTTGTCCCTTCCGCGCTCGGTCCCGGGATCGCCCCGGCCGGCGCGGTCCCTCCTGCTCCCCGCCGACGGGGGGAAACCGCGACGGAGGGAAACTGAGGCACGGCGCGGCGGCCACGGCCGCCGCAAAACTTTCCGCCCCCGAGCCGGGGGAGCCGGGCAGCGGCCCGGGGCTGACTGCGGCACACGCAGCCGCCCCCCGCCCCACGCTCCGCACACGCCGCCCCCCGCCGCC
>WBMZ01016057.1:0-26188 GCA_013400975.1 Atrichornis clamosus
GTCCCTCCCTGCGGCAGTGGCGGGGCCGGCGGCGCGGGGGCCGCACGAAGTTTGCTCGGTGGGGCCCGGCCGGGCCCCGCGGGCTCCCGCAGCCTCCGGGCCTTGCAGAGCAGCCCCGGGGCTCGCTACGCGCGCAGGTGTGCCCCGCGGGGGAGGGGGGCGTGCGGTCCTGTCTCTTGTGTGTCTGGGGATGTGCAGCACATTAGTATGCAGCGAGCATACTGCTGGTGCAAGGGAATACGGCGGCAGTGCCACATGTCCGAGTTCGTGCTGATGCAGAGCCCATAAATTACACTTCAGTGTTCGCTCTTGTGCCCCCAGTCTTGGCTCCCGTGCTTGAGTCTAGTTGCGGTTTTGTCTCTCCCTTTTTTTGAAATGAAAAATAATATCGAAATTTTATTCTTTAATAATAACACTGGTGTACGGCTCTGGTGAGGTTTGAAGTATGCGTTTCTTTGAAAGGTGTAAGGAGAAGCGTAGAAACGCAGTGTCTCCTCCGACTTCGCCAGTGCAGCTGACTTTAATGGCAGTGGCACATCAGTCTGGGTGGTGATAATTGAGTCCCTACAGACCTTAGAAACAGAAATGCCTTTCTGAATGAAATACTGAAAGACAGCGGGATGGGTGACTTAGTTGGGTGAAAATCATGGCAAAATTGTAAAATCTGCAATTTAGTGCTCTTCTCTTTCTTGCTTTCTGTTTTGCTCTGGAATTCTATTGTTCTTGATGTTTTAAGCTTTTTTTCTGGTTGGATAAGTGAGGAAAGGTGTGGATTCCACTATGCATATGGTCATTGATTTACAGTTTGCTTTTCTGAAACTGTTATGGTAACAGCTGGATTGCAACCTTGAAAATGAGAGAATGAAAATATACAGCAGCGTTACAAAGGAGACTGGGATTCATTAGACTCCTCCACTCTTAAGCCCTGATTCTGCAAATATTTAAGTGTATGTGGTTTCACATGCCTGAGTTACTGACCAAGTTCTACCCGATTACCCCTTAATACCAAAACTGTTTACAGTATCAGGGCCACAGAATAGGCTCATCAAATCTGGTTGAAATTAGAGCATTTTTAGTTTTCTGTCTATAATGAAAAGTTTATTCAGCCATTTATGTTTGTTGGGAAAATGTTCTTCCTGAGATAAAGCACTGTTTAAAAAGACTCTGGCGTCTGTCCTCTAAA
This sequence comes from Atrichornis clamosus, assembly GCA_013400975.1. Classification (NCBI taxonomy): domain Eukaryota; kingdom Metazoa; phylum Chordata; class Aves; order Passeriformes; family Menuridae; genus Atrichornis; species Atrichornis clamosus. The sequence continues at coordinate 1,184 of WBMZ01016057.1, forward strand.
AACCTAGACAGATTTGTCAGTGAGTAATATTCCATAGTGGAAAATATTCCATAGTGTATTTGCAGTATGTTAAGTATGGTGTAAATTACATATAAAGTCAAAATCCCTTAATGTGTAAACAAAACTACAAATTGCAGTTCTCCTGACAATGTCCATCTTGTGTATGTATAACGTGAAAGAGAGTATGAGGCTTATCTCTCCTCCTTTGTCCAAATGTGAATGGCTGAAATAAATTTTATCTGTAGTTTAATAAGGGAGTCATTATCAGATATGTATTTATATCTTTAGATTCATTAGACAGATATGTCCCACTCAAAAGGATTGTATATCTGCCTGAAAAATTAGTCTTGGACAATGAATAATTTTTCATTAATGCAGCATTCCAAAATGCTTGGTACACCTTTAATGAAAGTCTGTGTGGTAGGTACCAAAAGTGACTTTGTGGAAAGTTTATTTTGGCTGCATGAAAATGAGCCTTATTCACTCTTTTTTGGAGGTGTGCTAGGACTAACATTCTGTTTCCTTTCATGTATAAATTAAATCATTATAGAATCCACAGGGAAAATATAAATTCTTAGGGCTGAATTAAATCATTGGCCTCACACGGTGAGAACTGAAAATACAAAGGCTTTGTGCATTTCCAGACACAGAACTCACTTCTGTAAACCTGCGCATGTGAATGGCTTTGCCCGTGTAAGTAATTCAGGTAGAAGCTGATGGAACTTGTCACTGGAATTCTAATGTTCATGTGCTTATGTTTTTGAAGATTGATATCCCAGAGAGGGAATTTATACATAATTTTATAGGGTTTTAACTTAGCCTGCTGTAAACCGTCACTTGTGTATGACCCTCCGTATTCTACTTGATTACACTGCTGCTACTTGTTGAATTTATTAAAAGAAGTCTGGATATCTGCAATATTTTACTATCAGTGGTTGTCATCATTTATGTTTCAAGAGTACAGGGCCATGAACAGGAGTGTGTTTTATGCAACTGTGAGGATTAGTGTTCACAGGACAGTCTTACCCTGCATTTAGTGTAAACCTACAGGAATGCTAGACAAGCCAATAGAAAGTGCAGGGACAGTTTTGAGAAAATAGATTATCAAGAAGATGATTTATAGGGTTGAAATTTAAGGGAAATTTGCCATCATTCCTTATGTAAAACTTTATGTATAATAATTTAATATCTACAGGTAACGCAGTGGCAGTGCTTCATAGCACACTAAGTATATGCAGGATTTTATATTCTAAATCAAGGTAAAAAGGACTATTCTTTTTAAAGAGTAATCCCTAGTTTCTCTGATGGTAAGTTAGACAACAATAATGCTACATGCAAGCATGAGTTTATTTTGAGAACTTGATTGTGACTTCATGCCCTTGTCTTTGAAATTCAGACTTAAAATTTGATAGGTGTTGATCAGGGATATCCGTGTATCTTCCTTACATATAATGAAAAATGAAATTAAATTTCTACAGTGACAGCTAAAGCCAAAAGGAACTTATGAAAGCAGAGGCAGAACTGGATTCTTACTTTTGAGGTAGGACTGGTTAATTCCCTGAAATTTCAAAAAAAAAGGGAGGCAGGGAGAAAGGAAGTGCTAAAAGTGAAAATTTGTCAGGCCTCCTTTGATCAGAAGTATTTGAAATAACTTGGATGTTTTGGTCTGTGTACAGTAGGTCTGCTTCTTCCCTGTGAGAAGAGATTTTGTGTTACTTTGCTGAATAGTCCTAAAGCTGGTTTACCTCTCTACTGGGAACACTTGTCTGACATAGAGCAGTGTAATGTCACACATTGTGCTGCTTTGCATTATACTGTTGATAATTCACAGTTATCTCCAGGTTGTCTCTAGTAATAAAGACCTGTGTGTTCAGTTGGATGCTTGCATCTTGATAAAATTTGACTTGTATTTCTGAATATGAATTTTAAACAAACAGTAAAATTTTTAGGTTGGATTGCCTGCTTACTCTTTCACACTGTTACTATATATTTATATAAAAAAGCAAATAAACTATTACTTTAATGACCCTGTGAAAAAAAAAATAAGCATAGTCTCTTAATGCAATTATGTTAGTATCTTAACACGTGTTGCTCTCATATCATCTGAAAATGCTTTTCATACTTCAGCTCAGGGTTTTCTTTGCATTCCCATATCATGGCAATTTCACTTGAGCCCCATGAAGACAGACTGACTGGGACAATAAGGAGTGTGCTAGATTTTTTTTTCTTCTGTGGTCTAACTAGGGTTTTAAAAATGAAAGCCACAATTTATAAAACTTAGAGAGCTTGTCCCACTGTTGTGGAAGGTGAAGAATCCCAGATGAAGTACATATATCTCTTTGTATTGCTCAAGGTCAAGTCTGAGTGAGTGACCAGTGAAATGAATATTCTTTACTTCTCTTTGTGCCAGAACAGCTTTGCTCAGTTATTCTATGAGGTGTCTAAGAGTTGGGCTGGTTCACTTAGAGCCCCTCTTATTTTTGGCAGATGTCTTTTTGTTTGATCAAGTCTTGCATTTAGTGAAATTTAGATCTGATAAACTGGAGATTTGTCTAAACATGGCAGGTTTTCAGTGGTTTTTGTTCATGACTCCACTACTGTTTGCTTTTCCTTCACAGTGGATTGTAACACACTGTTGTATATCGCTACAGTGAGTTTGATAAATGCTGTGTCTGTGTAAGTTAAATAAGAGGTGAATCTTAGGCATGAATTTATGCAGTTCTTTTGAAAGTTTTATGAGTTATGCAAACAAGAAATACTTCTAACTGGTGAAGTGAAGATGTTAAGAACCAAGGGACAGATAAACATAAAATAAATGGAAATGTTTATTTTGATGGTAATGAGCACGAATGAGACATTACAATGGTAGTAGAGTAAAACAGGGGTATAGGAGGTATGTTAACTTACTTCCAGAGGTTTGCTCCTTAAGGACTTGCAACGTAAGGCCCCAGAGTTAATGCAAGTTCAGTATTTATAATAGATATCTGTTTCTGTGGCAGTTAGAGGCAAACTTACAATACAGTCTGTAAGAAAACTAATGCACTATTGCATTGATTGAAATTTTGTAGGTGGTGACAGTGGATTGGATGGGTTAGGAGGACCAGGAGTTCAACTTGGAAGCCCTGATAAGAAAAAGCGCAAAGCAAATACACAGGTAAATCCCCTTTATTTGTTTTGAATTCCTAATAAATAGTGCACTCAAATGTTGTTTGCTGGTATGACTGTCTCTCATTGTTCAGAATATCAGTCTGTTGCCACAAATAGCAGCTACATATGAAATATTTCAGTTTTACTGTGAAGTTAAAATCTTCCTAATACTCGTTATTCTCACTGAAGCTATTTTCATCTCTGTAAGTTGCCGAAGACATGTAAAGAGAGGAGCACAGTGAGACTGTAACGACTTGTATTTTTACCATATGGATTTGATTCTGAGACAGACTTTTTTTTAATGACTTTGTAGCCATTGGTAGAAACACGTACAACATGAGTAGTTGCCATGAGACTACTTCTCTCCTTACTTTCATTCCTGTATGTGTAGGTTTGTGGGCTAATGAATCAGTACAGTTTGGTAATGCTTTGACCAAACTCTTGGCATACTCCTCAAGTGATTTTCAAGCAAAAGCTGTGAGGCAGGTACGGTGCCTTTCCAGTGAATCCCTGCAATTTGACATTTCTGTGCAGTTTTTCTTACCAGAAAAGAAAGCCTGAATACAAAACATCTTAAGCAATTGGATATCTGTAGTGCAGTTTTCCTTTGTGTGTTCGTTCAGCTTTGAGGGAGAGTATCTGTTAACTTGGTGCTCCCCAGTGAGAATAACTTTATTTATGTTGGTAAAACAATCACTTTCTGTTCGGCCTATACAGAGTCCATTGAGATGTGGATCTGCTTTCTTCATTTTTGTTTTGCTTTAAAGTAGTGAAACCTGCTCTGAGGAATACTGAGTTATTTTACAAGGTTTCAGACCTCTTTCTTGGTGGAGTTTTCCTTGTGTTCTGGAATGGTTCTAACTCTTGAAGGCATGCAGATTAGCTTCTGTTCTTTTCTTACCAGCTTCAAAATTTGCACTGCAGCAATTTTTTTAAAAAGAAAATTTTTAGTCTTAGGAGTTTATTTATTAGTACTTAGGAGGAAACGGTTTCTGTGACCACAGTTAGTTTGAGGGTGAACCCAGTAGATGTTCCCTATAGGCCAGTCTAGAATGAATTTCAATTGTATAACTGCACTGGTGACATTTAAACATACTCTGGACTCCATTAAACAATTGATTATCCTCTGTAACCAGAGCATAATCCTTGTATTTTGTACCTACTGACTATGCATTGCAGACTGTCCACAATCACTGAATGCTCATAAGAGATACCTCTGTTTGATATAGAAATGTACAGAATAGAATATTCCACAGACTATAGAAAATACCAATCTGCTGACTCCTGTATGCCTTTTTTAGGGTAATAGTAACATTAGGTTTGTAAATCCTCATAGAAGTGGGGTGTCTTAAGAGATGTATATTCAGTAATATGAACCCAAAATGAAATTAAGGAAATGCTTCAAATCTGCTCTTCAACATTCAGAAATATTTTGTGTATGTGTTTGTGACAGTTGGCTTTCTGTATTGTTGCTTGTCTTTTGTAAAAGATTATGGAATAGAAGTTGCATATCAAGTAGTATTTTCAACTGCAAATTTTTTAAAACACTGAGACTGCTATAAATCACCATGTTATCTGGAACCCAAGCTCCTCTCTTGTCTCTGTACTGAAATTTCAGACAGCTTGGCAGGGTACAGTGGGTGGGTTTTATGCAACAGCTGACCAGTTCTTTCAGCAGTAGTATTACTAATCCAGGACCTTTGTGGTTAGTCTGTCTTGCAGGGAAATACTAAAACTAATTAAAATATTGTATTTAAAATATTTGTAGGGGTCATCATTTCCTCCTCCATCTGAATATGCTCCACCGCCGAACCCAAGTTCTGACCACCTTGTAGCTGCAAATCCGTTTGATGACAACTATAATACTGTGTCTTATAAACCACTTCCTTCAGGAAATCCATATTTTGGTAACCCTGGTTATCCTGGCTTTGGAGGCTATAACACTTTCAGAATGCCACCTCACATGCTGCCTAGAGTGTCCTCACCGTATGGTGGTTCTTACTCCCTCAGAAACCAACCACATCCTCTTCCTCAAAACCCTGTGGGCATGGGTTTTAGTCGACCTCACTCTTTCAGCTTTGGTCCACATGATAACCCAGGTTTTGGGAATCAACCACCTTATAGCAGTGGTCAGATAAATCAAAATGTCAATATGCCTGCTCAGCATTTCAGGCCAAATCCTGGGGAGAACTTTGGCCATTCTGGTCAGATACCTCACCCTGATGTGCCAGCTAACTTTGGTCCTGGAAACAATCCAAATTTTTCAAATTCTCAGCTAGAGTCAAACCATTCCTTTGTTCCTCCACCAAACACGTACAACCAGACAAAATCATCAGCACAAAAGCAAGACTTTAGTCAAGGTGCAAGCAAAGCATCCAGCCAGAACACTGCTGCTCATCAGCATCATCACAGGACAGAGGACATTGTGAGTCAAGGCAATAGTGACCTAAAAAATGTTACTCGAAACAATGTGGTAAATCAGGATAATAGCCATTCTAATAGTGCTGATAACACCAATGCTGGCCACTCAAATGGGACTCAGAGTAAGTCCCGCCAGCCTCGAGGTACTGCTGAAGGATGCAACTCTGAAAAGAGCAGCAAAACACCCCTTCATCCCAGTCGTCACGGTCATTCGTCCTCTGAACCCGTCTATCCATGTGGAATCTGTACACATGAAGTTAATGATGACCAGGATGCCATTCTGTGTGAAGCCTCTTGTCAGAAATGGTTCCATCGGATCTGTACAGGCATGACAGAGTCAGCCTATGGCCTTCTCACAGCAGAGGCGTCGGCGGTGTGGGGCTGTGACACTTGCATGGCTGACAAGGATGTCCAGTTAATGCGCACCAGAGAGGCTGCGGGAGCACCTGCGCTGAACACAGAAGGCTGACAGCCTGAATTGGTGGTAGTGGATGAAATACTTGCTATGAAGATTTGGTCACAAATTGGGTACTTCACTCTCTGCAGACAATCAGTTGTGTTTGATTGCTGTCATCTTTTTTTCCCTAATCAGTTTTCATTCATAAACGTCCATCTCAGCCTTTGTACTCTTAGTTTTATGTGTGCAAATGTTTTACAGGATGGAGTATTTTTTATTTCTGATTAAACTGTAACTGACAATTGATCAGAAGTAGGATGTGCATTGACAATATTATTGAAGTAAAAAATGTGCCTGTATGAATAACCCAAATTTGCTAGTTATTAATGTGTTAACTAACACTAGCATTTAGTGCTTGGTTTAATGGGGCTATATTTGCAAGTATTCATTACTTGGGGTTTTTTTGGGCGTGAATGTCTGTTATTGATATTCTTGCTAGCCTTTCTTTGAATATAGTGAAGATGACATGGAGGAATGTGCAGTACTAATAGTTGTTATTTTAGAGTAAATACAGAGAATTTTGTATGTGCTTTTTCCTATTTTTGAAGTAAAGCATTAACGTGCTATTCAAAAATCATGAATTCACGCTTAGTAACACAATGAAACCTGCTAGCTCTTACGCATTTCTATTTCCTTGAAAAGGCAATAATCTCTTTTGACTTCCCAGCATTACTTACTTGCTGAAGGCTCTTGATAGGTCTTGCAGTATTTGGAAGTAGTTACGAAATAGTGTTAAACTGAAAAAAGAAGACATCAATTTTATGAAGTCCAGTGCTTTAAATCTAGAGAATGCCAAAACTAGGGTTGCACATGTAACCTTAATTCATTTATCTTGAGGACATACCTTAGGATACAGTCTCTGCATCTGTCATTGTTGTGCAGTCATGCACCTCTCTCTCATCCTTTCTCACTGATGGTTCCAGTCTCCTGCCTCAGTGCTGCCTGAGAATTGTGAATGAACTTGTGCATGGAAAATCCTGCCCAGCTTCTAAGGCTGTCAGCTACAGCCTGCTCAGTCACCCTGACCTTACACAGTCCACTTGGCATAAAGGAGGGTGCAAAGCAATGGAGTGTGCTCTGCAAAGGCTCTGAATGGCATGATAATTTGGCTAGCAAAGTCTTAAAACTAAATTCCCACCATTGCCTCAGCCAATCTTGCAGCAAGGGGGTGGGAAATCTAAGGCAAAGAAAAAAAGTGCAGCTGTCATCAGGTGAGTTTAGCTCACATCAGAAGTAGGTAGTCAGAGGTTTATCCTCTTTGCTAAAACTGATACCCTACTTACAAGTATGAATGGCACTAGAGCTTCATGTGTGATGCTAAGAATTCTATTTTAATATGGGTAATTTGATCTTATTCTTGATCTCAAAAATAACTCCCCTTCTTTTTTTAATGTTGGGAAACATCTAACCTTGAACAGTTCAGCCTTAGCAGTATGATTAAGTTGCATGTGCAACTGATAAAGTGCTTCTTTAGAGAGAAATGTTGTTTTGACATAGTAAAGGGAGGCACTGTAATAACAGACTCTGCTTGTAATATACACCCCCATGCTGGAAACTTAGTCTTTAAACAGCAATTAAATCATATGTAAAACTTACAGGTACTAGACATGTTCCTTAATGTGATAAATTTTTCAGGTCTGTGATGATGGGTGATGTAGGAGTTTATATAGAGGTCAGTCATCTAAATAAAGAGGTGGTTTTTATGATAAGCCATGCTAATGAGTGAAAAGTAAGGCCTGTTTGATAGTTTGCCATCGTGTTTGATTTTACATGGGCTCTATTGTGGTACATTCCTGGCACATATTGTGCAGATCTACATCACTGTTCTTGTTCTATTTTGAAAGTAAAAAATTTTGCTGGATAAGTGCAGTATTGACCTCCCTTTTAAATTTTTTTTTTTGGCTTGCCTCTCATCAGGAAAAAGAAAATAATATCTAAAGTGTAAATGACATATTTCATATCTTGAGAATTTGTATAGTGATGTAAAGAAAGTGTAAGACAGATCCTGGGCTTCTGTTTTCATCACCAGTTGCTTTAATTTAGTACAGAAACTAGACTTAATCTTGTTTTGTTAGAGGTGTGATATTTAGAAACCAACAACAAAAAAACCAAACAAGCAACAATCTCTGTTAGAGAGATTTGTTCTTCAGTAGTTTTCCTAATGACTGACAGACTGTTTGAATTTGCTTTTGGTACCTGAAGTAGCAATTAAACCAAACCTTGTTTAGATAGATTTGTTCCCCTGGGAATCAATTTAATCTCTGCAACAATTTGCACTGTGAAGGTAATGGAACTGGTTCACACCTACAGCAACCTAAATGATATAAAAAAATTTGCTTAGTGAAAATTCAACAAAAGCTCCAATGATAATATTGTTACCTTTCCCACTCCCACACCCCATGCCTGTTGTGAGATTTTTGGGGCATTTGTTCTCAGAAGTCCAGTTAATGTTTTTGGCGCAGACATTGTATTTAAAATAGCCATGTATTTCTTAATCTCTTCCTGAACCCAACACTTAGGCAAGTATTTTCTAGATTAGCTGTCAGGACATTAGTATTTAAATATAGTGTTATTAAAAACTTTAAATAAACTGGAGTATCATTTTAAAAGGCCTTAAATTGTGTATTTGTGAAACTTACTCTAACAATTTATTTCATGTTTTTCTAAACTGGTATTATACTGGGTTTGTAGCCCAGTAAATTTTTTGCATTTATTAGCCTGTAAGTTCAAGGCATTAGCAAATGTCAATTATATCAAATAAAAACAAATGAACAACCAACCCCAAACTTGTTATCACACTGATCACAGAGATACGACTGACGAGGATCTCCAAAAGTCATCCAGCCAATATGCTTGCCCTACTGATAAGCTCTTGGCATACTTGAACTGTTTAGCTAGAGAGCGGGTTATATTTTGGTTTTCTCTGCATGTATTGACTAGTATTAGTTCAAGTATGCACAGGAAAAACAACAATCATGTTTAATTAGTAAGGTACTAGGAAAATGTCAGTTGATTAGAATTAGAAGTTAGTTATAGAATGATGGGTGGGAGGAGGGTGGGAGGGCTGACTAGAATAGGTGAGGCTTTTTGTAATACTCTACATGAAACAATTTGTATTGAACTATCACGTGCTTCTTTCATTACTAGTGATTTAGAGTGTACTGGTGCTGCACACCAAAAATAATGCAAAGATTTTGTAAGTCTTGCAAAACTTAACATTTTTATGGGAAATGCCTGTGTCCTTTTAAAATAGTTTCTGGTCATGGTCAGAAATGCAGCCTTATATTGCCCCCAGATTTGTTTTCCCCCCTAGGCTGAAATAAATAGGTATAAATTGGATTATGCTGTCCTTAACTTAACACTTAGGGGTTTTTTTTGCCAGTGAGCAATTTTACATGCGAAAATGTAATTTTCTCGTAAAAACCTCTGTTATATTGGTGTCAGGGTAAGTGACAGTGCTGTATATAGGCTAGAGGGCAGATAGCAAAAATCCTGTTTCTTGCTGTTTTACTCATTCCTTCTACAACTCGAGACAAGCAGGTTCATTGTTTGTGCCTCAGTCTCTTCTTCCAGAAGCTTGGATTGATGCTTACTTCCCAAGGTTGTTTAGAGGCCTAGTTATTATTTGAGAGCTTCAGATGAAAGAAGCTAGAGGAAAGTAATGAAATTTGCTCTACTTAAAACGAAAATATCATTTTGGGGACTGCTCAAAGACGATTATACTTTGTGACCTCTGAAGTTTTTAATCTGAGAACCAGTTTTGTAATCACATTTTTCAGGCTTAATTTCAAGCATGTGAGAATTAATGAAGTCAGTGGAACTGCATGCACACAGTCAAGAATGTTTTAAAGTGTTTGCAGTTTGGGGCCTGGGATATTTGCAAGTGAAATGCTTTTATGGTTTGAGATTTTTACAAAATCAGTGGTGTTCAAATGTAGCACCTTTTTAACCATTTGTCTTTATTCCAACTTAATATGGTAACACCTCTGCATTAAATATATCCCTTTCATTTTATAAATAAACATTGCCGGGCAGTTAAAGTATTGGTGTAACATTTTTAAAAAAGGAAGTCATGCTTATCATGTTGTATGTGACTTAAATGACTGTTTCATATTAAAACTAATCTTTCCTTATGTACTGCTTAAATATACCTGTTTTGGGATATCAGTTCAGTACTTTTTATACAATCTTGAATGTGTTCCACATTGGTGACATGTATTTTTGCAACAACGTTTTTGTTTTGATTTTAAATTAGAGCATGTCTGATGTAATACATGCATTAGTGCTGTGGTGTGTGACAAAGTTAATGTATGTAATTCAAATTGGAAAAGTTTCCAGACTTTGTCCAACATTAACCCTGTGGCCAGGGATGAAATTACTATGTAATACAAATTATTTCATACCATGATGTGTTTTAAGCTACTCTATGAAGTATGTGAAACATTATTGTTTATGGATTGGTAGCTGGTGTGGTATCTTGCATACAATGAGGTATGATAGATGGTAGCAATTCATGATAATTAAAACTCAGTACCTTTCAGAACACACAGCACTGATGTGCATTGTCATCCTGTTGCCATAACTGTTAGTATGAATTTCTTAATATTATCCACTGATAAATGGGTGAACATTTGAGTAATCAGCTCTTGGTATATTCTAACACTCTTTACTTGGTTTACAAAACATATAACTTTTTTTTTTCTTTACAAGGCATATAATTTTTTTGTCTATTGGATGTGATTAGATATGCAGGAGGATGTAGAACTGGATGTATTTTAAAGTAATTCTGCAATTGCTAAGTTTTGTCAGAAGCTTTCTATATTAGAATAGACTCTTCCCTAAAATTGGAAACTAAGTGTACTTAGCAGAAGTCTTTAAGGCAATATAACTATCCTACACTACATCTTGAGTCATGCACATTCACTTCTTTATATGGAAGTGATAACTTATGCTTTATATGGAAGAAAAGAAGGGTCCCTTTAGTGGCCCAGTGTTGTGTGTCATCAGTTCTGAGGTAATTATTTCCGAATGGTGTTCAGGCCCTTAGAGGTGCTGCCTGTATCTTAAAGTATTCAATGTCACCCCTAGTTTCCTGGTTAAGAAATGGCTTTTCCCACCACCGTAGGGAATACCTATTTTTGTTTTGTTTGCCATACATGATTAATTTTCCTTTTGAAGTTCAAACAAACTGTCTCAAAATAATTTTTTGATCCAACCCCACCTTTTACTTGGAGATTTGTGCACTGTATTTCAGGAATTGCTGTTCTGGAGACAGTTTGGGATTGGAGCTTTGAGAGATGTTGTATCTAGTCTAGACACTCATGTTTTCCCCTACAGGATGGTCTAAATCTGAACTTTCGTGCAACTTAAGGAGGGCAAGTTCTTAATATACTTCTTTCTTTTTTTTTTTCTTTCTTGATATTTTTTTTTTCGGAAATGTGAAATAATACAGAGTAGTTAGGGATTTTTATTTAAAAGATGGTCTTTCATCCAAGCTTGTGTTTGAGACCTTTAGAGCAGGCACTGTGTTCCTTAGGGCCTTCTGACTTGGAACTTTTTGTCCACATTCTCTTTTTAGTTAAAGGTGAGTAGAAAAAGGCAAGTTACCAATCTACTGCCATCCAAACAATGCAAAAGATAAGCTGATTAAGATTGTTGGCATTTAATTTTTTTTGTTAATAATGATGTGATATTTTTACCTTTTAGAAGAACATATATCAGAATCTGATTCAAGTGTTCTTGGAAACTGTATATGGTAGACTTTGTCCAGCACTGTCTGTAACTTTGTTGCTTTCTGTTGTCTGGTTTCAATTTCTTTTAAAATAAAGATAATTTTTGTGGGGAAGTTGCCTGTTGATTTTTATGAAAATTATGTAATGCCTAGATTGACTCTTCTAAAGGTTTGCCTGTGAGAATGCATTTGTATGAGGTGTAGTCCTGCAAGAAACAGTATGAGGTCATATGGGTCAGAAAATACAGCTCCTGCCTCTCTTGGAGAGCTCCACTCTTCTGTAAAGATGTTAATTTGAAGTAACTTCAAAGCAGATTAGAAGAGATCTTGCACCTTTAGCCATATTTCTTTCTTTGCAGGATGGGAGGGAACACTAAAGCATCTGTCTGAATAGATTTTCTTTTTATAACTTTCTGCACTTGGGAAGAGAATATACAAAGAGTTATTTATTCTAATTTATAAAATTATTACTAGGCTGTTAGTTATTACTAACATTTAGTTAAATAGTAAATAGTTAAATGAGTCAAACAACTAATTATTAGTTAGCTATTACTAACTGCTACTTAAAATGCCAGAACACATACCAAGTCACTGCCTTACCAATAATTTTTAATATTGGTGGTCCCAAGCCACATATGCAAAACAGTTTGTTCAGTAAACAGTCTGATAAAATGTTCCTGCTCTTTGTAAAAGGTATGGAGGGATGAGAGAAATGAGATTTTAGAAAGGGTGGCAGAAAAAAAGGTTAATAATTAAGGATAAGAAAATGTAAATTTTGAAAGGATTTTCCCACCTATATATTAAAGCTTCTGAAGCCATTCAAACTGAAATTACCCCAGGAAAGACAAATGTGTGCATTGGCAGCTGGAAGGTCCAGAATATTAGTAATATTATTAAGGTTTGTCTGGAATATAAATCTCCATCCTTCATAGCACAGGAGATGGGAATTTAGGAATCAAGTTTTCAATGGAAAAATTTATCTCCTTTCCCTACGAAGTTTCTTGCACTACAAACTTTTCACTGCAAGGGTTTGGCTGATAGAGTCAGTGCCAGCAGGAGAACGATCCTGCACGGGCCCCTGGTGTTCATTTTGCAAGCGTGTCACAGCGAGAGCACAGCTGTTTGTCCAGGTAAAGCTGAGTGTGCTCTGCGTGGGAGAGAGGTGCTGCTTCTGCAGACACACTTCAATACCAGACTTTCAAGGTTGATCCAAGACCTTGCTGAGTCCCTTTTTTGTCCCTTAGCAGCTCAATCTGCTACTCTGACTTAAAAATGTGTTACTGATATTTACTGTGTCTCCTCCAAGTTTTGAATTGCAGATCTAGCTTTTAAGTAGACTTTTGCTGATGTATTTGAGCTCCTTTGTGTAACTTGTTAAGAGCAAGTACTGGTAACCATAACTGTGTCCTGTCTTGCAAAGCATGTATGCATGGTATAGTCCTAGCAGGTACAAATAATAAGTTGCTTCATTTCAGTATATTCTTTGTGATCAAACTGACACCTGAGTGACCAAGGCAGAAGACGTGCACTCAAAAATTCTGACTTACTGTCCATGAATGAACTCTCCATAACTGAAGGATGCATTCTGGATGACTACAGCTGCATTCTGGAGTGGTAGGAGATTTTGAGTTACTATTACCTTATAATCGTTCTAGCTGCTGCTGCTATACTTTGAATGCTCTTGGAATGAGGAATTTAATTCAATTCTCAGATTCCAGTCTGTGTGAGCACTCTTTCAGGTGATACAGGTGTGGGTGAATGAGGGTGGAGAATAACCCAGAAATCATATCAGTTACAATGGATTTTATGTACTGAAAGTTTTATATATATACACAATACTTTAACCTCTACCATTTGAACATTGCTGTGTATTATAGGTAATAGAACGTAAAAATTAAATCTTCAGTGATACACATCAGAACACCTAGCTAATGTGTGCCATGTTAAACTCCATTTTTCTTGGTCATATTTCAAAAGAAAGGGGGAAAACTAGACTTTTTGGTTCTAGATTTTTCCTAATAGTTCTAGGTAATTGTATACTTTTGAGGAACTTAAACATGCCTGAATTTTCATCTGTCTGTGTTTGGCTTGTCTTTCAGGCCATATTCCCCAGAAGCAGTTGCTTTCGATATACTAGACTTTATTTTGGCAGATAGTGTTACAGTTTGTTTGAGAAACGTGAGCAATAATGTGCAAATTACCTGCTGAGTTTTTGGCAGAGACAGTACAACAGACAATATTGCAAGCCAATAGCATGGAGCTGCCAGTATGACCCGGTTATTTTCAGGGGACACATCAGCAAGTTTCAGTGCCAGCACTGTCAGTAGGTTAAGGTGATTCTGCCTCTCTGTTGGGCCACGGTGAGGCCGCATTGAAGGATTGTGTGCAGTTCTGGGCTCCTCGGTACAAGAGACATGGAGCTCTTGGAGCAGGTCCAGCCGAGAGCTACTGAGTTGATCAAGGGTCTGGAGAATCCCTATTACAAGGACAGGCTGAGGGACTTGGGCCTGTTTAGCCTCAAGGGGAGATGACTGGGGGGGTACTTCATCTGTGTGTGTATAAATATCTGAAGGAAGGTGCTGGAGAATGGAGCCAGGCTCTTCTCAGTGGTTCTGAGCCGTAGAACAGGAGGCAATGGGCAGAAACTTATGCACAGAAAGTTCCACCTGAACTGAGGAAGAACTTCTTTACTGTGCAGTGACTGAGCACTGGAACACGCTGCCCAGAGAGGCTGTGGAGTCTTCCTCACTGGAGAGGTTCCAGGACCATCTGGACACAATCCTGTGCCATGTGCTCTGGAATGAGCCTACTTGAACAGGGAGGTTGGACCAGATGACCCACGGTGGTCCCTTCCAACCTGCACCATCCTGTGATTCTGTGTATCAATCAAATAAATCACATCCATCCTCAGCTTTTGATGGCTTTTCTTTGCCAGAAATTCTAAACTAATAGCAGTTTGTCTCATTATGGAAATGTATTTGGATAATAAGAGCTGCATTCCTTCCTGCCGTTCCCTCCTTCTCTGTTTAGGTGTGAGTGATGGCAGCCAGAGCGGTGCCCGCCGCCCTCGCGCCCCTCGGGGACTACAGCTCCCGGCGTGCGCCGCGGGGCCGCCGCGGCTGGGGCCGGGAAGCGTTCCCGGACTCCCGGGAGCTGCGTCCCGGCCGGCGGCGATGCCGGTGTGGCTGCGGGAGCACAGCTGGCGCCAGACCCTCACCGCCGTGTACCTCTCGCTGCCCTTGCGCGGCGCCCGAGCCACCCCCGCCAACATCTTCTGCACCGAGCAGTACCTGAAGGTGCGCGGCCGCGCCCCGCTCGCCTCACGGGCCTCCTGGCGCGCAGGGCCCTGCCCGGGATGCGCCGCGGCCGTGGGGTTACTTCATAATCCTGTTAAAAAGCACGCGCGCCATACACCATGGCAGCACTTCAAGTTCATAACCTTTAATCTTGTATAATCTCCCTATCTCTGCTGCAGGCCGTTAAATGCCCGTCCCGCGGCAGATAATGGCTTTATCACTGCTCATTCTCTGTACTAATGCTCGTGCTACTCAACAGGTGCCAGCTGCCTTTACTCTCAGAAATGGACTGAATGAAACACCTTTGCTTATATTGTGAATTAGAATTTTAGATTTGAGGTCCACGGCTTCTGTTGCAGTGCTGAAGGACCAACTTTTAAAATGTCTTTTTAAAAGTATATAACCTTGTGGTGACCCACCATTAAGGGGAAGGAAGCACCTCTTGGCCTCTACAAACGTCCATAGCAGATACAAAGCAAATTAGTTCTATCAGTTCTGTCAGTAGTATCTGTTTCTTGAGGTTCGCTGTATGCTTGTTTTGAATATGTGAGAGTTAATTAAAAATATTAGTACAAATTATATTTTCATAGGTCAGCATCCCTCCCTTTTTATTTGAAGCCATTTTATATGCTCCTATTGATGACACAAGTAGCACAGCAAAGATTGGAAATGGAAACATTTTCTTCACTTTGTATAAAAAAGAACCTGCCATGTGGGATTCCCTAACTCTAGCAAATGGTAAGTTCTCTACTCTGAAAATTAGATTGCGCGTAATAAACTCATACTGTGCCAACACTTTACAGACTGTAACGAGCAATGTGAAACTTCTCCTGGTAGGTATCTGCTCAGTTAAACCTTGTTGTTCATTATTAAAAATAGAAGTTATGTGAGAACAAAGAAAATTTCAAGTTCCAGTGTGTATGAAATGAAAGAATGTTTCTTGTATAACTTACATTTCTAGTGTAAGCAAATCTTAATTTTTCTCTTTTAAAGAGATGGGCTTGATAGACACTGCTTTGCGGAACTGGAACTGTGTTTCATTTTTCCCAAGTAGCAGAAGGAATCCTATTTTCATTAATACAAAAAATACAAGTAGAACTCCAGGCTTAAATGACTTAAACACTTTTTATTATTTTTTTAAGCTGACAAGGAGAAGCTGCAACATCTAAGAGAGAATGCTGTTCTAAAAGCCCATGAAAAGGCAAAAGAGGAGACAGAGGCAAAAAAAATTACAAAACAGGAACACAAAAATTATGCTTTGGAGGCCACAATGAAGGTAAGTTTAGAAGGAGCTCTACAAGACATATGCATGTAAACAACTACCAACTAACCTGGCAGCTGCTTCATTAAATACACTTTAAAAATTAGGAAAAGTACTAGTTTTTATTATAGTGCAGGTGAACCTTGTTATTTCTTTGCACTTAGAGCATATTTATTACCAAATACGAAAATGACACAGAAAAAGTCCTTAGAAGTTGCCATTTTCTGTTAGTAATGCTAATGAAAGTTTTTGGTGAAGAGCTCAGATTTTCGTCTGTTGAAAGGAGAGTATAATCATGTGGCAAAACTGTAGTTTTTTGTGATCTTTGCAGGTGGTTAGTTGTTTAGCATTGTCATAAATACTGATTTTAAAAAATCTTATTTGTTGTATTTTATATCAGACTTGCTGTTCATTGTCTTTTGTGTTTGTATGATTTTTTTATTCTGCTTTTTATGTGTATTTTAAGATATGTTCTTCAAAAATTTTATGTATGTAAAAAGTCTGGTGACTTCATTTGTGTTCAAAAGGGTTTTTTGAAGCATGCAATTAAATTTTAAGATTACATATGCAATTTGGACCAAAATGAACTGCGCCTAGTGACTGTCTTAGTAACAACATTGCACCTTTTCTGTCTATGTAATAATCTCAAAGAGAAGAGAAATAAAAGCCAGTGTATTAAAATGATGACATATTCTACATTTCTGTATACTCCAGAGATCTACGTTGCAACATGGCTAGGATTTTCATTGCTTACAATTAAAACTTATTTCTGAATGTTTCTGGATCATACCTTAGGAGTGTTAGTAAAATAGTTAAAAGATGAAACTTCTAAAAGCTAATCAGAAATCTTTACTCTCACAGTCATTTTTAAGCGTCTTAATTAACTTTACTTGTATGGTCACTTTATTGGTTACACTACGCTTGGGATATGAAAGTGGGAAAATAATGGTAACTTTTACTTAGTTATCCTAGGATTATCAGATGTTACATATCTCATAGTTTGGGTTTTTTTAATAGCTGGAAGAAGCAGAAAGAAAAAGAATTGAAGATCTGAAAGAAAAAGAGCGACAGAAGGTCACTAAAGAGTTGGAATTATGGAAAAACCAACAAAAAGTTGCTGATAAATACAAGAACATGCAAAAAAAAAGGGAACTACATCAAGAAATAGAGCAATTAAAAGAGAGGAAAAATGAAAACATGGACAAAACTAGGATTCCTAATGAAGGGACTTGTAAGGCCAGACTCAAACCCACAAAAGGTTGTATTATTGAACTGTACTTTATAATTTTTTAAGTGTGGGCATACATTTATTCCTAGATGTTTCTAATTCATCATTTATCTTTATTCCCACTATACTGAACCAGTTCTTTTAGCTTGCAGTTATTTTAAATTTGTTATTTTCAGGCAAATTATTGAGCTAAAGCATGTGAGTTATTAGCTGTTGTCTAAGTCTTTGGAACTACAAGGGTGGGTTTTGTTCTAAGCTTTAGAAAAGTAAACCAGAAAGCTTTTTTGACAGTGTAATGCAGACTTTCAGTGGGTGGAATTCCTGCTACCCAAAGCTAACTGCTGAATTTCATAGAAATATTCCATCTTCTTCTGCTCTCTCTATCCTATATCTTGGCCCTGTGGAGAGCCAATTCAAGGAACTAAAACAATAGAAAATATTTAATTTCTTGTTTATTTGCTTTGATAGGTTAGTTTTAGCTCTTGTGATTGCCCTCAGAGCATCATATCAGCAACAGAGATAGAGGTGTAAGAGGAGTATAAGTTCATTTGTGACAGATGCTGTATCATTCCAGTTATTTACTGGTTACATTAAGAAGAAACATTGTCTGAACCTCCCCTTCAAAAGAACAAATCTAAACCTTTCTCAAGTTATTAGAGGTTTAATTCTAACATGCTGCATTTCTAAATCAGGTGTACTTTGGACTTTGGTAGAAAACTAGAAAAATCTTTTGCTTCATTTTTCATTTCCAGTACTCTAATTCTTCTCATAGGTCATGGTTCCTGTAGTATGTTTTCAGAAAATTTAAAGCAAGAACAGTTACCAGCTCCTCGATCTGCTGCTACAATTAAAGTCAACTTTACCCCACGAGTTTTTCCCACAGCTCTGCGAGAATCTCGTGTTGCAGAAGAGGAGGAGGTAAGGTGGTGAATTATCTCTTGTGTAATCAGTAAGTTGACAAAAATGGTACCTGTGCCAAGGAATGTTACCTGTGCAATATCCTTATCTTACAATGAAGGCAGTCTTATTTACATTAAGATAAAGAAACAATTTTATATGTGGTTGTGTAGATCAATAAATAGGATGTTCCTTTTTTTGGGAGGGGGCAAAAAAGGCAGCAGTATTAATTTAATTCCTTGAAGTACAAAATTTGAATTGTCTTAACACTTATATTTAAGACTCTTTAAGTTCTGCCTTAAAAAGCAATTCACAGTTGGCTCTTTTGAGCTCAGTTGAATGAACACAAAGTAATTTTAGGAGATCCAAAACCCACAAATAAACAAAAATGTACTAGGGATGCATTAACCTGACTTTTCATGGTAAGAAAGTATTTGGGGAAACTTTGAAGTTTTTCATATTGAACATTATTAAATATTTTTCTCTATCCAAAATATGTGGTAAATAGAATTCTTTTGGTTAATGTGAGTGAAGAGATGAAAATAAAATCCCATTTTGAATTTGAATTTTTGCTTCAGAAATAATACTTGCACTTTTTGTATTTACAGTGGCTACATAAACAAGCAGAAGCTCGAAGAACAATAAATTCTGATTTGTCTGAGCTGGAGGATTTAAAAGAAGAGGAGAAGAATCCAGATTGGTTAAAGGACAAAGGAAAGTAAGCTAAGTTCCACTTGAAGATGTATTAAAAATTAATTTGTTATATGGTGTTTATCTACAGTTTAGTTTTGATATTTTCTATTTACCCTAGTGACAGCTGGTGAATGTCTACAGTAGTCACAGCAGTTGTACTAGCTTACGGGGTTAGGATCTGATAAGTCGTGAGATGCAATTGTTGAAGCTCATGATGAACAAAATCGTTGCAAGCACATCGTGCATATTCTTCTTTGAAGACAGCAGAGGCAGTGCACTATTATACCTAAGTGGATTTCCTTTCATTTGAACTATTTAGTGAGAGGTTAAATATCTATCTAAAACAAACTTTAGGAATTTGACACAAATGTTGGTTTATTTTTATAGCTGTGTTATACAGAAAGATTTGACTAGGCCATCATAATCAAATATACAAAGCTTTCAAAATTAGCCCTGTGTCTGCCTGAATGTGTCCACCTCTTACAGTTCTTCATTGCTTGTAAGTAGTGGCTATTTTTGTTGTGTGTCTCTAAGGTATATTGTCAGCAGCAAGTTGGACTGAACTTCAGCTATGTTGTTCTCAGAAAAGGCCATAAAGGGATATTTCCAAGGAAAAGACGCTAAAACTCCAAATTTTTGAAAATGAATTGTTAACAATAAGCAGGTGTTTATTTTGTATTTCTCACCTTCTTTAAAGTGCATGTTTCACTTTTTGTTTAATACTTAGCAAAATGTTTGCCATGGGAAACTACCTTGCGGCTGTAAACGCATATAACCTTGCAGTGAGGCTGAACAACAAGCTTCCCCTGCTGTACCTGAATCGTGCTGCTTGCCACCTTAAACTGAGAAATTTGCATAAAGCTATTGAAGACTCCTCTAAGGTATAGAAATACAGGATCTCAGACTATCATCTTATACATGACTTATTATACATGCGATTTATTACTGTGATGTTTCTGTTTTAAGCAGATCTATAAATACATATTAATGCAATGCAAACTTTTGAAATTCAAAATTGATATAATGAAGCCATGGTGAAATATTAAATTTTGAGAGTGATTAATGGACTTTCAGAAATTTAAAGCAAAACAACATTAAAATAAACCCTAAACCATGCTTCCACTCATTTGGGACAAATGGCCATATGTTGACAGGCACATGTTTCTTTACAGTTAAAATATTGTAGCAATATATACACTTGAAAAAACTCATAACTTGGAGCAGAAAAAACCAAAATCAAAACATACACATACCTTTTCTATTATGTTGTAGTGTGCTTCTTTTGATTGGAAGAAAAAAAAAAGGTGGTGGTGATGAGCAGGATACCTTAAAAAACCCCCAATAAACCAAACATTTTAAAAGAAGGGCTGTATCATCTTGATGTTTAAGCAGCCATTATTAGTGCAATGCCAGGAATGATCTCAAATGGCACCTGAATAATGTGGAGAAAATTTTCCAAGAATTTTTTTTTTTTTAATAAGAATAAGTACTTGGATCTTGAAACTTGGAGGTTTTTTGGTTTTGTTTTTTTTTGCTAGTAAAACACATATGCTTTTTTAGTGTTGCCTTTTCTTTTTTGATAGCATGGTATGTAATAGCATGTATGAAAACAGATTATTTGACTGTAATAAACATTTGACATGGTACTTGTCAGTTTTTAGCCATGACATTGTTAACTGTACTTGGCAAACTGGGGTGATGGATACAAATCTTAATAACTAGATTCACAAGCCATACAGTTAAATTTGAATAGCTATTTTCAATTTCTGTTTGAACAGTTGTTATGTTACTGTATAATAATAGTAATTAGGTGAAAGAAGTGTGTGTGTAAGTTAGAAAAAACCCCAAAATTATGGAAAATGTACTTATGAATGCTTTGGGTGTTCTCATTTGTAAAGGCACTGGAACTGTTGACACCACCTGTTCCTGATAATGAGAATGCTCGGGTAAAAGCTTATGTGAGACGTGGAACAGCGTTTTGTCAGCTGGAATTATATACTGAAGGTGAGGCTTTGATTTTATGAAAACATGCACATGAATTTATAGTGACATGCAAGTAACTGTAGCTCAATGAGACTGCTCACACCTTGGTTTTCAGGCATGACTTTGAGAGAACCCCATACAATCTATGTCTATTAGTTACAAACCTTTAGACCACATTCCTTAATTATTTTTTTTTTAATTTACTGGCTAATTACAATTCCACTTGAAAAATCTTGACAAGTTTGAGAAAATAGATTGCACTCCTAATTTAAGGAGTTTTTCCATTGAAGAAATTAAAATAACCTGAAATATTTCTAAAAGACTTGTGAAGTTCTTAGTAACATCTTTGTAAAATTAGATAAGTAACCTATATTGATGAGCAAAATGATTCATCAAGTACATGTGTTTTGTGTAAAAATACCTGAATTAACAGTGTCCCTATTGAGTTCCCCAAGAGTATCAGATTGGTTTTGTAAAGCAAATTTACAAGTGAAAACTGGCAACAGAAATAGAAGAATATTCAATATGTCAGTGTTGAAGTACTAAGTTTTACCTTCTTCTACTAATGAATCACTTTGTCATTCCCTTACAGCTTCATTTTGCTCTTTGAAACCTTACAAAAAAGACTTAAACACGATTTTACTTCCTGTACTTCTGATTTGTTTTTTTCCCTAAGCTCTAGGTTTCACAGTTCTTGTCTTTTTTTCTTCTTATTTTCACACATTTTCATTTTCTCTCTTCTGCAAAGAAGCACAATCCCCTCATGCACACACATATATACAGGTGTGTATATATATGCATATGAAGAGGTTCTATTTTCATGTTTCAAAACCTGAAAATGCTTATGTAGTAGAGTGTTTCCACTAAAATATTTTGCAAAATAATATAAACAAAATAGAAGTTTTTTTACTGCAAAAGATACACTAACATCATTCTGGTTCCATCTTGCTCAAGAACAAACCTCAAGATCAATACTTTATGGATATGACTGGGGAGCAGTTATTTCCAGTTAGTTGCTAAAGAGGATGCTCTTGCATTATTGATTGATATTCTTATTAATGTATCTATATTAGGTCTCCAGGATTATGAAGCAGCTCTCAAGATTGACCCTAAAAATAAAAATATAGAAAAAGATGCTGAGAAGATTCGACATCTAATTCAAGGAACATTGCAAGGTTCTTAATTAAAAAAAAACCATAAAGAAAGGAGAGTCTTTGATGCCTTTTGAGGACATTAGAAAGAATCTTACTTCTCTTCAGTGTGTGTTAATTAGACATTTTTCGGCTTCCCTCAGAACACCTACATAATTGGTAAAAGATTAGATATCGTAATTAGTATTATTGGAAAGTATAGTATTATAAACATGATTAGATATATTTTTTATAATTGTCATACAAAGTTGTCATATTTTTGCTTTTTTTAGCTTTTGTATTACTCTGACAATCTGAAACACTGGACTTGAAGCAGTTGCTTCATGTTAAGTGTTCGTTCCAGATTAGGACTATTTTATCTACACTTCTTTCAGTAGCTGTTTTAGCAGACTTCTGAATTTTCTACATCAGTCTGTTTCCTGAATACCATTAATGACTGATTTCTGTCTTTACAATAAAGTATTTATTATCCAGATGTATATTATTGTGTGCAAATTTTACAGTGTTGAAATAGGGAGAAGGTGGCAGGCATTGCTTCCAGCTCTTTTACTTAGAGCCTTGAGAGGAGTGCTGAGGTGAGTCAGAAGTGTCTGGGGTAGCTGCTGTCCCTGCTTTCTTACAGATACCTTCTCCATTGCACTGGAAGGGGCTGAAAATACTTTTTTACAGCAGTTGGAAGGAAGGCAGTGCAGCAGTTGTAGTGCCTCAGTTGAGTTTCATGCTGTACTTGCCAATGTATGGCTATTTTCTTTTACATAATTATTGAGGGGAAGTGAGGGCTAAGGAGGAGAGACACTGGCAATGGGAGAAAGAAAATGCAAAGAAGTAGTTGCTGGCTGTAAGTTTGTGACTTTTTGGTTCCAGAGCCTATTGAAACAGTCTGTATAGATCTGCAGAGGCTATTTGTGTTATAGCTGTTAGAGCTACTCAAGGCTATTTTAAATGTAGACAGACCTTTTTCTACTGCTATGAAATAGAAGCAGTGCCCTCTTTAAAGGTTAGGGAAGCAAATGTGCTTGGTGGCTTGAACAGGATCTGCCTGTTTCATCTGATTATATAGGGAGCAAAGGGGTGTTAAGCCTGTGACTTTACTACCTGAGCTGACACCATATCTGAGACATACGTGTTATGTTGGTATTAGTGACCCAAGATGTAGGAATGTTGACACTGACTTTTAAAACCAGAAGATACCTTAATTGGAACAAGTAAACCTTCAGGTCAACGTGTCTTGCACTTAACTCTTTCTAAAAGTTAGAGTTCCACATTTATGATACCTGTTTCAAAGGTTTTATTTTGATGGGTTTAGATCTGATTGAGAGAAGTGAATCATCAAATGGGCTACATCCCGTTTGATACATCTTATTCAACACATTTTATTTGGCCTTTCAACTAATAGGGCAAAAAGCATTTCAAATTTGTTAAATGTTTGTGGTCAGAGCAAATATTGCTCAAGATGTGTATTGAAATACATGCATGATAGAGAGTGAGGAACTTAACACTTTGACCTTATTTAGTAAACTGTGGATGATGATAATTTGACTCATGATGACTATGGAGGATAGCAAAATTTGAGATTTACATCAATTTCTGCATTAGTGATAATCTTGAGCATAGAAAATATCTTAATATGTGTAGTAGAAATTATTAATATGGATAATAAAAATATGAATGAGATTAAGACTATAGTGAGGCTTTGTGAAGGATTTGTTTTAGTTTTGACTTTTTTTTCTGACACAGGAATCTGAAAAATAGAGCCCTAAAGGAATGTCCAAGTGGCTGTACTTCCTCACTCATGTTCACACGTATGCATTTTTATTTTTACTTTTTTCCTCTATAGGGAGCGAGTTAACATATGACAAGTATTTCTTAGTCTGTTTATGGAAAGTGCTCTAGTGCTGTATTGATGAGCCTGGGGTAAAACTGCACTAAGGTACCTCCCTTAGTGCTGCTTAGCAAGCCATTTACAACCTGCTGTTCTTCAGAGGTGCAGTGAAATATTTTCTCTTTGTTTCTCAGTCATGTAAGATGTGAAGCAAACATTAAAGTTGCTAGCTTAGATAAAACTCGAGTAAGACATTGACTTTAATAATGAGGTCTGTTGTTGTCATCTCCCATTTATTTTTAGTTCCAGTATTAGAGCACTGGTGGGGTCTAAATCTCTGGGACTTTGGATCTGCTCTGTCTGTACTGGGCCTGTCGATGAGATGTGGTCTAGGAACGTGGCAGGATCTTAGCCCCATTCTGAGTATCTCTAAGCACAGCTTTTCCTGAAGCAGCATGGCCTGTCCTTCTGGGAGACTTTCCAAATTAGCTAATTCACAGTCATCAGAACTTTTCCACCTGTCTGAGGCTAGAAGAATCAAAGATTTGTGATCCATATACAGCACCATTCTTGGCGAGGTGGGGGCATGTTGTGGGTATTCTTTGGTGGGGTTTTTTGTTAGTTTGTTTTATTTAGGGGGGCAGGGATGTGGGTGGTGCTGGTATGGATTGTTTGTTTTTTTCCTTTCCCTGCGTACAAGCGTTACTGGCATGTAACAGAGCACGTCTCCTCAGA
This sequence comes from Atrichornis clamosus, assembly GCA_013400975.1. NCBI lineage: Eukaryota > Metazoa > Chordata > Aves > Passeriformes > Menuridae > Atrichornis > Atrichornis clamosus. The sequence goes on from WBMZ01016057.1 coordinate 26,006, forward strand.
GCCGGCCCTCCCTTTGCCCGGTTCTCCCGTGATAACACCAGCACAACGCTCCCCGCGCCGAAGGGGCCGCTGAGCAGCCTGCGCGTGGCACAACCCTGCCCGGGCCGCGGGGCCGCTCCGCCCGAGCTCGGCGGCGCGGCGTTGCCATGGCGGTGACCGGGGCGGGCGGACCGCGGGGCGGGC